>CM053503.1:129749093-129894201 GCA_028627145.1 Eidolon dupreanum | reverse complement strand
TTTTGTTGTTCTCCTCTAGGTAAATTAGCTTTTTCTTAAATCTAGATGGAGTTTTGGAATCCCAAGAGCTACTGATTAGCTTATTTATTGATCTAGCTTAGTCATTCTTTCTTATTATTTTGACTTTTGTATGAGCAAAGGTGAGCTAGGCAGAAGATGGTAGGAGGAACATTTCAGTCACTCATACCCACTTTAGAATGAACACTGTGTTGCCAATTGTGATGATTAAGTGGATGAGACATTCATCAAAATCAAATTCTAAATCAAAATCAAATTAATTAATTGCTGGCAACCAATACAGTCATATTTAACCACAGGACTAACAAAATACAATCATCTATATTTTTTAACTAAAAGAATAAAGCACCAACCAAACATGTTTTCTTCTTTAAAATTCTGTGTAATTATATGATTAAATACACTCTTTCCATGTACCCCATGTAAACTAGAAAACTGAATGTTTGGGGAATACTTTCAGCCTAAATATTTACTCAGGGAAGTAAGTTACTTGTAGTTTGTATAAACAACATTTAGGCATAATGTTTATTTCCAAGTAGTAAAGTAATGATATAAAACTCTTTGGAGCTGAATTCTGCAACCCTCTATAATGTTTGCCATTTTATAGTATAGTACTTTTTCCCTCCTGTAAACATTTTTAATGAAGAATTTAAATGCATGCAACCATATGTCTTTTTTTCCAAGCAACAACTACTCAGAGAAAACAAAGTCCCCAGTGATCAGTTAGCTTACGTGTTAAGTAAAATAATATCCTAAGGAAGATACACACTAAAACATTTGATGTATAATGTAGCCTTTACCATATTTCATGTAAATATAAACCCTAGACTATTTTCACAACTATGTTATTCAAAAGAGAATAATTACATATTTTAACTAGAAAATTGACTTCAGAGAATAGATCTATGTAAAGGCACTAAGCTCACAGAGGAAGCTGTATAAAGTATTAAAACTTGAAGAGAAAGGTCTAAGAGAACACCTCGTCCAAGTTTCTATTATTACAGAGAAATCCCTGATAGCCTACCACTCTGCAAAGAATATGTTTTTTCCTTCAGGTGAGAAGTACAAAAAGATCTTGCACATAGGGGTCCATTTGCTTCCCTCATAGTTACTATCACAAAGCAGGACTGCTGTTGAAACCTATTACAGATATTTTCTGTTATAAAGATCTTGACAGCCATAAAACAACTCAAGTTTGGACCTTCTTATTTTATAGATGGTCCAAATATCAATAGAAAGTGGCAGAAAATCTTTCATTAGGGTCAGGAATATTGGAGTAGCATGTTGCCTTGTGTTGACAATTTTCAGTTTAGTGGCTATGATTCCTTTCTAAAAGTCACTGATCTTCTTTACACGTTAATGTTTTTCTAAGTGGCATAGATGGAATTTGATGATATATATTAGGGTCAAATTTTATCTTAATCATTCAAGAGTCCATATTTGTATCTCAGACGTGTCAAATAAAAACTCATAAATCTGCTTCTTTACTATTCTGTTAGATACAACATCTCATAATATGAATTTATTATCAGAATTTTAATTCTTCAGCTTTTGACATTATGCTTCTAGTGCTCTAATGAAAACTTGGCATACCTTTGATTTGATAATATTTTTCAAATATTATGCTTACACTATTAGTTAAATTTATTATTTGTGCAACATTGTTGATCTGTCCTGACTTGTCTCTATAGTCCTCCAATTACTGTGTCATTACGGAATTGGCTAACGTTCTGATTTTTAAGTCAGATTCCTGCTATCATATTCATATTCATTGTATTTCAAATAATCTCTTTTTAAGCACAGTAATATTGAACTACCTTTGACATTTTACATCCAAGCATTGAATAGCATAAATCCTTTTAAACTGAGATTGGTAACAATCTTTCTGACTGCTGAGTATGTGGAAGATTGATTAAAAAGAGGCTTATAAACAGAACAAGACGAGATCAGTAGAGTTTGCCAGTAATTCAAATAGACTATTAGGCTATTTGGAGGAATCAATACTGTAACTTATATCAATAGAGGGGTTAAAAAAAAAAGCTCACCATTAATGAACAAACGGTAAATTAAATATTAGTGAACATACAACAAAAAAACATTTAATAAATAATAGAAATTTTTACAAGTGGACATGGGTAATTTTTCCAGGTAGTATCATGAGCACCAACTGTTTTTCTTTCAAAATAAATGCTAAAAGTCATATGAAGCACTGTAATAACAACAGAATGATGACATTTTTGTTTCCTAGCAGCATTACTACTTCCCTACTTATTTTCAGCTTTGACCAATGGTAAATTTTATTTATATTATCTAAGAATATACTAATAATTAATAATCAATCAGCAAACAAGAATTTTATTACAGTCTTTTCATTTAGATTGAAAAAATGAGGGAGGGATAAAAACTAAGTATAAGTTTTAAAAGTACTTAAATGTATAGAAGTAAAAACAAAACAGAAATATTCATATGGCAAGTAAAGAACTTTATAAAACACTATGCAGCTAGCAGTGAATTTCATGATTCAGAATACAAGAATGTAGTATCAGTGAGTGAGAAATCTGTGGGGGTGGGAGGTAGCACTATAGACTTAGAGAAAGAGAGAGTTAAGTTGAGACTTGAAAATGGAAAGATTTTGAAGTAATGAGAATAACCCAAGAGTGGTGGAAAGGGAGGCAGAAAGATCCTGGGCAGAGAGACTTTAAATAAACAATTTATAAGAAAAAAAATTTAAAATTAAATTCTTGCTAAGGATGATACACAAGGTATTGAACAAATGTATGCACAAATTATATATATCTATTAAGAGAAATACACATGAATGCTAATGAAATTCAGTTACTGTTCAATTGCTATTTTACCTACATCAATTAAAAACACTGTTAAAAGATAACGTGGAACAAGGAAGTCTGTTAAGGCAAAAATTAAATTCATGGTTTCAGTTCTATTACTCCAAATAGTGATTCCACTGAAATCCATGTGTGTTGTTGCAGGATACTTGGACAGAGAGATGGGACACCGAGGCAATAAACAGGAAGTAGCGTTTACTGCTGCCAGTCCTGGCTCAGCGGATTCACATCCAAAGGCTGAGCCCCAATTGCAGTGGGGTTTTTCCTTTTATACACATCTACACTTACTGGTCAACAGGCAGTGACCGACCAGGGCCGGTGATCTGTGCCACATCAGCCATGACACTGAAAAGTCCCTTACCTATTATGGGAAGGGAAGTGAACAACCTTAACCGTTATAGGAAATGGTTAGCTCGGCCTCTGCTACCACAATGTAATTTAACTCCTTTAGTAGAGCCCACGAGAATTTAGGATTAAAAAAAAAAAAAAAGATAGTGATGTATTAGTTTCAGTGCTTATAGCTGAGATTATTGATACGAATACAATGAGTTTAATCATGAAATATTAGCAATTTCTTATGCTATCCTTTATAGAGTAAAGAATGTGAAATTGCCTAGGTGGACATTAAATGGATTCAATTCACCAAACGGTTATTGAATATATTAAGAACATTTGGGTTTTTAGTAAGTGCTAGCATGATACGAAATGCAAATAAAGCACTGAGAAGTTTTCCTCCTTTGGGTCCAAGATTGGAGATATAAGCTAAGAAATAACCAAGAAAAAGATTTCCAGATAATAGGAAAAGAATAAAGTAACAAGATAGAAATAAATAGATGGTGTTAGAAGAAAAATGAGGAGCAATGCTCAGGAGAGTGAGGGTTTCTGTGGCTGAGACGGCTCGAGAACACGGCATAAAAAAGGTGAAAGCAGATCGGGGAGTTTTGGAAAACAAATCAATTGAGAAGTAATATATAATGTAAAAGACAGACTTTGATTCAAGATTTAAACTCTGGTATTGGTATTGATTTTGAAGGGGGTAAAGGTGAGTAAAATGTTATTTCTTTCCCTCAATAGCTTCATCTAGGAATGATGAAGGGTCTGAGAAAATACAATTCAGGTTGTTAAGCATCAATAAAAAGGCACTCCAAAGAGTATGCTAGGCGCTCTAAGTCTTCTGGATGTGAAAAACGATAGTTTTAATGAAAATAAAGAGACAATTTGAAAGATGATTCTGAAATCTCTCATCTCAAGTATCTAGTTTTCTAAGGCAATCTTTTCCTCCAAATATCCAAACCAGCCACATTTCAAATAAAACCCTGTTCAATAGGAAGTCTGTTTCTTCCCCAAAGCCATCCTTATCAGATATCTTGCTCCAGATGAAGGTTCTGGGTAACTCTTAACCCCATCACCTCTGGCTATTCTGTAATTGCTTCTCAATGAAGCTACTGCTCTCTTTAGTTCACCTCCTTCTCAATGCCTGTATGCTGATCACTTGCTTTAGTTTCCCATGGATATGTAGATTAAAAATAAGATAAAGGAATAAAACAAAGGGGAAAGGGAAATTTTAAAACTAAATATGAGGTATCATTGCCACAAAACCAGTGCCTCAATTATCTCTTTATTATGCCTTAACAAAAAATTCTAAAAAAACCGTCTCTCTTTGGCACTTCCACCTTCCATCCTTTTCTTGGGGCCTGCACCCCCCATAGGCCAACTTGAGTCTCCCTATTTCTGTGCTTGTTCTCAAGGTCCACCATCTCAGCCAGTCTCTGAGCCTTGCCAAAAAAAGCAAAAGTAAGTTAATATAACATCTACTGCCTATGAAAATAAATAATATTTCATGTAACTAGATAAATTGTTTAACATTACATATGGAAGCATCTGCTTTTGGAATCATTGATTTTAGATTTGCAAAGCCATGAGTAGGACTACATGACTAAAAATCTCACCCCAAATTCTCCCTTAAAGACAAACTTAAGCTTTCACTCTGAAATTTGGAAACTGCTGTGGTTTTAGAAATATAATTCTTCCTTATTTCTAAGATGGAAATGGTAGGAGCGGTGCTATAAGAAATTCATTGATTGAGACTTCAGTGTGCTCTAGCATTCCTCAACTGCTATCTTACTGATTTTTGGTCACTTCTCTCTCCTCACTTCCTTCACCCCTACCTCTTCATCTCCCCACCCCGTTTCTCAAAGTTGCTTTTGCCTCTCTTGCATACTTATGTATTCAACCATTCTAACTCCTTCACAATCTCGATTCCATCCTGACTCATAACCTTTGCATGTTCTTCTAACAACAATCCTTTCTATCTTTGTCTTGCTTTTCCTATTACTGGTCGGTCACTCTACTATCTCCTTTTCATTCAGTCTATCAACATTATCAAGTTTCTCCAATCTTAACATTTATTCTCAGAACTATCCTCTTTCATTCTTATCTAGACTCTCATTTTCTTTACTGTCAAACTTTTTGACAGTTTGGTTTTTGTTTGATGATATCACTTCGCCCTCCCTCTTGAATAATAGTTAACTTTGGTACAGAATTATAAATTGGCATTTGTTTTATCCTAACCCTTTGACTATATTATTACATACTGGATTCTGTCGTTGTTATAGAAAATATTGTCAACCTAATTTTCTTTCTGTTGTAGGTAATGTCACTTTTGTCTCCAATTACTTATAAAACATTCTTTTTTCTATTGCTTTAAATTTTTATTATGATATACCTGGCTAAAAATTTGATTTTATCTATTTTATCTAATGTTTGTGATTTATTTGGCTTCTTGAGTTTGAGGATTCACATTTTCAATAATCTTAGCAAATTCTCAGCCATTCTTCTTTTAAATGGTGTCTCACTCTTTCACTGTCTTGCTTTTCACTATCTTATCTTTTAGTGATCCAAATAGATATATGCTGGGCCTTCCATTTATAATCTACATGGCTTTAATTTTCTTTCATATTTCCCTTTCCATTATCTCCATTTGCTGCATTTTGAGTATTTGCCCAGATTCAACTTCTAGGTCCCACATATCTTCTTTAACTCTGTCTAATTCACTGTTCAACCCATCTTCTGAGTAGTTTTTAAATTAATGACTTTACTTCCCACTTCTAGAAGTTCTATATTATTCTTACTTCTTTTTCATAGTATCATGTTCTTTCACCATGTTTTAGTTATCAGTAATATATATTATGGTCTCAATTCAATAGTTCCATAATGTGAAGGTTTTAATGGTTTATTCCTGTTGTGTTTATATCTTCTGACTTCCATTCATGGTGGCTTATTTCCAAATGTATTTTGTAATATAGTTTTTGAGTATATGTTAGATGAAACTTTATTGATGGTATTTTATATGTCTTGAATTTCTGTCATCCAGAAGGATTTTATGTTTGATTCCACCCAATGTCAAGAGTTTTTATCAGGTTGTGACTACTTTTTTATATGAATGTTAAGGCCTGGGGCTCTTCACCCATGTGGGTAGTACAAATTATAACTCCAAATTGGTATAAAGACAAGTCTGTGGTTATAAAGTCTTATGAAAAAATGTTTTCCAGAAATGTTTAGATAAAGGCACAACATCTCCCTATGATGGTAGATAGGCTTCTTTTCAGTAGGCCCTTTTGCTGAGTGTTAATCCTTCAAAAGGTTCAGCTTTCTGTAGGAGTTCTCAATTTCAGATACTACGTTATTGGGCCCAAGACCTTATCACCTGTCCTTATGGGAGTATTTAATCCTACACCCTTTGGTTCACGAGATTAACAGATCTCATGGACCCTGCAGTACCATTATATCACTCCTATTTTCAGTTACCTTTTTGTTTTTAGCCCTGTGGATTACCTTTTTATTTTTAAGTGCCCAATTATACTTTTAAAATAATAATTGCTATTTTATAATCTAAAGTTCCCAAATGGTTTTTGAATATGTTTTCTAATTTATCTAGTCTGCCATACCACTGGAAATGGATACCTCGTCTACATTTTCTCAACTTCCTTTTATTCCTTAATACTCTATAATCAGGTTCCTCCCTCTACTCCACCAAACTGTTCTTATCCAATTGCCAATTCTAATGAACACTTGGTTGTGCCTGACTTCTATTGTGTAAGCAATTCCTCCTTTAAAAAATTTTTTTTTAATTATATTTCACTAATCTCTCTTTGGTGTTCCACAAGATTCTGTCTTTTCTTTCCTCCTGCTTTTGTTCTCATATAGCATATTAACTTCAACTTATGTATCAATGCCCTTCACTCCAATGAGCATCAGAGTCATATCTCCATCTGCCTACAGTGTAGTTCCATCTGAATGTCCTATAAAACCTTGACCTCAGGATATTCAAAACTAAGGTATTTCTTTTTCTCGTCATCTCTTTTCCAACTTGGTTGGTGGCACCACAATCCACTTAGTCTCACAAGAAAAATTTTATGACATGCACCCTAGATTCTGACCTGTCTCTTACTCATGATATCTAGTTTAAGATAAAACCCTATCTATGTAGCTTTCTATTCAAACTATCATCATTCCTCCATAGCTTGTTTCAATAGGCTCCTTAACTATACTAATAATAGTCTCTTTCCTTCCAGTGACAATCCCTCCATCCAACTTTCATGCTATTATCAGAGTATTTTTTCCAAAACATAAATAAAATCACAACAATTACTTACTTATAGTCTGTTAAACCTTCAATAGTTCACAAAATAAATTCCAAACTCCTTCTGATGTTCCACATTCATCAATATTCAATATTTGGCCCCTGCTTATTTCCCTAGCTTAATATCCTGCTCTTTCCCCCTCCTTTGCCTCAAACATCATGTTCTATTAACTACATCTAATTAGAGGAGAAGTGAACAACTAAAGCAGTCATGCCCATTTAAGAGGCCAGGCTACCAGATCCCAGAAAACCACCGCTGTGAATCCAGTGTTACCAAATCTTCTGATTTTTAAACAAGCCTCACATCCAGATTTATTGTGTGAAATATCCTAATTTTAAAACATTGTATCTAATTTGAAAAAGTGATACTCTGCAAACCAAACTATACATATATTATGGATCATGCTCCATTTACGGACTGAGAGCTTTTGAGTTCTGAACTAACATTTGTTCTGATATAAGGGCAAATTCTAATGTCTAATAAAGTATCTGAAATACTGTGGCTCTCAATAAAAAATGTTTGCATATGTACAGAATAAGATACAATATTACTAATACCTCTGTTTAAAAAGTACTTGAAAAAAATCATTTGAAATAACTGGTACTTTAAAATTAAGAAAGGTGTGATATTAATTCATTATATTCACTCAAAGTACATTAAAAAAAATGTTTCCTAAGTTCTCTTCCTTTTGCCCCTCTCCCAAAAGATATATTTCATACAATTGGCAGAAAATTGAAGTTGACCTCTTACATTTTCCCCACTTATTTAGCCCCTTCCGCTTCCACTCCTGAATTCCGCAGCTTGAATAAACAGAAAATTAAATAAATAAAATCCATTTCATCATAGCTGACCCTCTATAAATTATCTGTGACCCCATGAATGTGAACGCATGGCAAGCTTCAAGGTTGTTAAATAGGCATGCAAAATATTTACATAAATGATCTTGTGATTTGGTTATAAATTATATGAATTAAAGAAAAGGTGCCGTATAAATGTGAAATAATAATGATGATGGAATATCCATTATTAACTACATAAAAAGAAAATGAAATATTAGCACATAAGCAAATTCTCTTACTAGAAACAATTAAACAGCAAATAAAATATGCTTATGTACTAGAAATGGACAGCTGGATTTATGCCACTCTTGCAATATATCTTTCTCAAGCCATATGGTTCTTGCTCATTACTGCAATTTTTAAAGAAAGTCTCACTTGAGAATAAGTCTAAATTATGATAAATAAAAACGGATATCATTGTCCCTCTTTTACACCTTGTTTTTACTGAATTTATATCAGCAGTGGGTTTATTCCTAGCAATACCTCCATATATAATATGACAAGTACATGTCTTCTTAAACTTAGCAGTTCTAGTGATTAGGTTTCTTTCTACCAACAAAGGACTATTTAGAACAATGATTAGCTAACCTTAGGTGATGAAGATAGCAATTGCACAACAGCATTTTCAAACATTTCAGGGACTGTATTTAATTTAGTCCAAATATTCATATTGATTTAGAATGAACAGTGATTAAATTTAAAAGTTCTGTTATCCAAGAAATCTCTTGAATTTAAGATTTATAAATTTTCAATTTCAATTCTAGGACAATCGATTTTAAAATGAAGACTGCTCTCTACAGTTTGTTCAAAGATAACTAGCTCTTCTCTTAAAAAGGATTTAGTAAGAGAAAAACATTCCTAAGAAACCTTTTAGAAGTCACGTGTAAGGACAGGGATACGTCTGTGAAAACCACTGTGCCAAATTCTACAGGGATAGAGCATCTTCTCACTTTCAAAAGCTTTATATTTAAAGAAACATGTATCTTTTCTTCTTAATGTATTATAACAAGTGCATTTTAATAAATAGAAGATAATTTAATGGTAATGATAAAAATGATTAGCTGAAACACAAAAAATGTGTTTGACTATATTGAATATTATAAAGAGAAATATCTATGTTTAAGTTCATCCTAAAATTTACAGGTTGCATAATTTTGACTTTTAGACAGATGTCAAAACCAGATTTTAAGAGCTAGCAATTCTCCTTATTGGCCAAATACTCATAAAACTGTCAAAAAGAAAATACCTTCAACAACATAGGAAAGAAATCTAGTAAATTCTATATTCAGGAAGTCATTTTAACATTTTTCAAGAAAGGATGTAACAATATCCAGACTAGGAATTGCCAGACTTTGTCTTGGGCAGTATATTTAGCCAAAAGCCACAGAAGTGGGAATCAGTCAGAACTGGCCTTAACTTCCTGAGTAATAGTCACAACATGTAACAAAAATGTCAGCTTTGGGTAGGGCTGCCTTCTAAAAATGGATGAAAGAGTAAACTTGCTAAATATATAATCTTTCACTCAAATTCTTGGGAAGCATTATAAATTAAGAATAAACGGTCTTTAGTCCCTAACAAGCTGTAACATCAAACAAAGCTAGAGTACTACAAGAAGGTAAACTAAAGCAATCTCTCAAGGTGTTGTTCTTCCCAACTCCCAAAATTTAAAAGGAATTTCCCTGGATATTCTTCCTCAGATTGAGCAATCAATGTAGGCTTGGAACACACCCACTGACTTCAGCTTTCCTCTCTAACTATGGATGGTCTTTCACCAAAATGGCTGCCAGCAAGCTCCAACTGGTCACGGACTCTCAGTGGCTGAAAAAGCACTCCAGAGCAACTTCCCATAAGACTATTCTCTATGAACTAGCAAAATGATTATGAGAAAAAATAATAACTACTATTGGGGAGGGAGCGACTGCCAATCATTTCAACAGTTTGACTCCCTTTAGAAAATTCTATATTTTAAAAGAAAAGATTCCTGAGCATTTTTATTGTTGTAATGTTTTGCTTTTTTCAAAGTACATGGGATTTTTTTAAATGTGTCACTATTAGTGTAAAGCATTGAGCAAGTACCATAGCGTGTGCCAGCCTTTCTCAAACTACAGAGTGTGAACAGATAGATGCTGAGGGCTCTGAGAAGTGCTCTAAGATAAGAGTTTGGGGTAGGAAAAGCTGTGAGAAATCAAGTCAACACAGGGTACGCAGCACTATTAGACATTAGACTATGATGCAATAAGTACTCTATTCACATTTAAACAAGAACTGTCATATCAGCAAAGCAATACCATTTATCTTATATTTTTGTTTAAATTTTATTATGTTCATACATTTATATATATTGAATAAGTACATTTACTTGGATTTTATGTTTGTATAAGAGCTATTAGTATTTGGGATTTTATCTATTTTATATTTGGCCATGTTTAACTAACATGTTAAAATCAAGTTAAGTCAATATAGAGAATTCTGTAAGAATTTGTTGGGTGGCCTGCAAAAGGAGTACAAATAATAAGAAGCTTTAAAACTCAGCCATATCAAATAATAGAATTATCATTTATGACTGAAAGTCAACTCAAATCCTAAGGGACTAAATCAGAGTAATTCATTAAGCATGTGATCCTGTATATGCATGGATCTCAATTAAGAAAAATATCAGAAAATCTGTAAGGATTTCCTAACATGTAACTCTTGATTCTTCTGAACTACTGAAATTCATGCAGCTGAAGTCTCAGAAAATAGTCTTGTGTTTATTCCGTAGATCATAAAAGCAGCCTATACGTTTTCCTTTCTCAGATACGGTCATAATAAATGAGGCAAGTATTTCGCCTTCCTTCAGTGTGTCAATGAGAATCGTGACTACTAAATACATCTTTCAGCCTCACACACCTCAAATTTTAGAATTGTGTTTAGTCTCCCAAAAAACAGCACAAAATAATCTATTCTTACTAGAATTGACCCAATTTGTCTACTTCTAAATATTTTCTTCTCTATATCTTATTTTACTTGATATTAGCTGCTTTTCTTCCTATAGATAGAAATGTACCCTGCTATCTGCCAAATCAGTTAGCAAGTCGTATTCTCCATCATTCTAGAGCATGTTAAACCACACTTGTTAGATAAAATGTATCCTCTTGGGCCAAAGTTTTCCAAAGAACAAGAAGAGAGAAAAAGACTCTTTGCTTCACTCATCTTTCTTCTTAACTTAGCCTTTGCAGAAGGGAACTCGTGTAGTTCATAGATTCAGTGTGAGCCAGATAAGCCTTTTTTAGATTATGAACACTGTTTTGATTTGAGGAGTACTACCTGCATAGGGCTTTGATAATTTATTAAATCCAGGAGAGGTTTTTGGGCATCGTTGTATTCTTAGCTGCAAAGATATCTAGGGAGATCTTAGGATTTAGACTCAGTTTCTAGCTGGCAAGTAAATAAGTCAGCCAAGAGTAAGCTATGTGACATAGTAAGATATATAGATTCAAGTTATAAAACTTACCATTTCAGTTACTTTACTGGTAAATGTCATTGTTGGGCATATAGGGAAGGGAGATCTAGAATCTATAGATGTATTTAATTTGGCTAAAACAATTTTTAAAACAATTTTTATTTGAAAATCTTTACACAGTACTCAAACCTCAACAATTTCTATTGTTTTACCACTTTCCGGCTTTGCTCATTTATATTATTCACCCAATACTTTGCTTTGTAATCGCTGGATAGTCTTTAAAATTTCTCTCTGTCACAGTTTATGAGACTTGCCAATATCGGAAAAACTTTCTATGCTTAACAATCTCTTTGCTAGTTCAGATTGGTATAATAGTCAATGTGCATTAAGTCCTCAGGGGATTTTATGGGAAAGGTCAGCTGTAAGAGCCAATTATTGCTCATTATTATTAAGACTCCTTTGTTCCATACAATCCCTTCGTACAGTTGTGGAACACCTCTCAAGGGATGAGTTTATCTCTATGCACTTTTGCAATAAAAGCAATATTCATTTGAGGTCTTTGACTTCATTTAATTCCTTCCTAGTCAAAAAGAAAGCCTGTTTTTCTGGTTAATGTTCTTAAATTATTACTTTAAAATCTATCCCTCCTGAGGTGTTATCTTTATCTGTTACCTCTGAATTTACAGTGACTCTGCTTCAAGTAGACACTTAACCTCCTATCTTACATTGTTTCTAAATCTGGCTTTGACTACTGGGTGCTAATTCTTGGTCTAGAAGACAAAATTAATATAGTCAATAATAATAACTATATATAGTGCCAAGTGGGCACTAGACTAATTGGAGGGGATCACTTTGAAAATTATATAAATGTCAAATCACTATGTTGTAATATTGAATAATATTGTAAAAATAATACTGAATATAAAAAATGCTTTTAAAATCATATAATCATGACCAATTCTTTTTAAATCATGCTTAAAATTACTATATTCTATTATCAATCACCTCTTTTCCTTTACTGAGTATCATATCTGTCATCATTTAATATATATGTTTTCTTTCTCTGAAAGTAGCTGACATAGTACACCTAAGATCTAGAGAAAGGCTCTAAGGTAAAGACATCAGAGCCACAAATGAGGTGGAGTGATTTCATGATGGAAGAACCAGCCTTAAAAGTGGCTGGATTCCCACTTTTAGCTGGGAAAGGTATCGCTCAATCTTTAACAATGATAAAAAGGTATAAACTACAAAATCATAACTTTAGTTGAACAATCAGAGTTGATTGGAAGGGCAACTTTCTCAGCTGAGTTCTAAAGAAAGATAAGCATCTCCAAGAAAAACAGAACATGTGAACTGTTTCACTTGTGACTGACCATGGGCGTTACAAGTGATCACCATATAAGTTGGTTAGAGGACATCAGCTACAGTTTTCACAAATTGGTGTGCTGTATGGGCTAATGCATCTGTATGGAAGAACTGAAGATTCCAGATATTGTTGGTTTCCTATTTTAATCACTAGCAGGATTTTTGTTTTTATTTTTTCCCATGAACCTCCATAGGGTACTCATGAGAAAGAATGACTGGAAGCAATTCAGAGAGAGACCCTTAGGCATAACAGACCTGGAAGTGGTTAGCAGATGCCTAGCCCCTTCTCTCATTTAAGCAAAAGCCTTGAAGCCAATGAGGAAAGGGGAGAAAACCCTATTGTCTTTAAGGAACAGAAAAAGGCTCACTGTGGCTGGGGAAAGGTTAACTGCCATATGATCATACAGTTTGTAAGTTTCTTACCACTAGTGCAAAAAAATTACCATACAATGAGTGGATTAACATTCTTTACTATCTTATACCTCTGAAAGTCAGAAGTCAAAAGTGTGTCCAGAGGTCTGCTCCTTCTGGAAGTCTTAAGGAGAATTTGTTTCCTTGCTTGTTTCAGGTTTTAGAGGCTGCCCACATTGCTTGGCTCATGGCCCCTTTTTCCATTTTCAATGCATATCAGTTCAATTCTTGATCTCTGCTTCCATCCATAACACTTCTCTTGGACTCTAACTTTACTGCCTTCCTCTTTTACGGATGCTTATAATTACACTGTACCCACTCAAATAATCCAGGATAATTTGTCCATCTCGAGATCCTAAATTTAAGCATATGCAAAGTACCTTTTATCATTTAAGGTGATATTTTCAGAGGTTCTAAGATTAGGATGTGGACATCTTAGGGGGTCATTATTCAGCATATACACAGTCAAAATTTGGGTCCATCATCTTTTGGGGGCAAATGGAAATAAAGGTCATTATAAAGCGAAGAATCATTTGAGCAAAAGATAAGGAAATACATTTATCTTCCAGAAAAGACATTAAGCTGGAAAGAGTCATGGGGAGATGTAGGGAAAAAAATGCAACCTGGCCAGAAGCCCCACATGAATGGCCTAGAATGTCATCACCAAGGGAAAAGAGGAAAGAATCAACATTTATTGTACTGCCTACCCTGTGCCACACCCAAAAAATATGCCCTAAACATTATACCATCTCATTAAATTCTCATAGCCAATATTCCCAGTTTTTCAAGTGAGAGAACCTGAGCTATTAATACAAATTAATGAAGTAGTGGGCCAGCATCTATAACTAGCTCAGATTCCAAAACTTATGTTAACTTTTTAATTCAAAAATATCGCAGAAAGAATTCTAAGAGAAAATCAGTCAAACTTGAATACTAGACTAAGGAGCATACCAGGGGAAATATGACATTTTAAAGAAGGGTTGAAAGAATTGAGGATAATAAACTTGAAAGAGAGAAGACTTAGAGAACATATAATAATGCTCTGATGTGAAGGAGTGCTGAACCTGGTACATAAAACCTAAAAAGAAAAAAGCCATACAAGCAATATGGATTTGAGGTGCTCGAATTGTATTGAATTGTATTATTTTAGAAAATGCAGAAAGCTTTAGACTAGACTATATTTTTCTCCACTACAGTTAAGAATGTAGGCTCTGGAGCCAAAGCACCTATTTGAATCCTGGCCCCACCATTTACTAGCTGTGTCCTTGGGTAAGATATTTAACTTCACTGTGACCAGATTCCTTAACTGTATGAGGACAAAAGTAGTACCCTCCCTCATAGGTTTGTTATAAGCACTCAATGAACTAATAGGTATAAACTGTGTTTAAAAGTTTCTAGCAATAATAAATACTCCATAAATGTTAGTTGTTATCATTATACCTATAAAAAGCTAAGCTAAAGTAGTGGGTACTAGCTTCAAGCAAAGATCCGGACATGTGGAGTTGGGAGATCTTCATTACTAGAATTTTTCAAAGCTAAGTTAAATAGTCACACATAAAAGATGCTTGTGAGAAGTTTCCTGCATTGTGTAGAAAGAGTAGGTCACCTTTTTCCAAATTATGTTTCATGAAATGCTAATAAAATGAGATACTAAAAATTGTTCCAAGGGTTGGGAGTGAGAATAAGGTAATTGGTTAAATAAATTTGAAAAATACTATATATTCTTGACTTTTGAATTCATAATGTATATGTAATAGCTTATAAAAGCTCTGAGAAGTCTTACAGGAAAAGAAAGCCACAAAATTTTTAAAACTCTGCTTTTCAACGGTGTGTGTGTGCACATATGTATGTAATGCTTGTTAATATCTAGTGGAATCTTCTCTGGAGTATAGATTGGAAAATGTGAAATTAATAGAATAGATAATCTCTAAAGTACCTTCTGCCTCTAAGCTATTACACTACTAGGTTTACATAATATGACTCCAAATGTGTTAAAATAGCATGTTCTATGATGATGTGAACTCTCAGGATATAACTTTATTTCACTATAGACTTAGGAAACACAGCAACTCTTTAAATATTTATGCATAAATTAGTTTAAATTTTCCAAGAACAATATTCCTAAATAGAATTTTCTTTGACAAGGGTACTTTCAGAATCTGAGCAGCTGTCTTTAGTTTTTACAACCAGTCTCAACAATAATTACCTTATAATTCAGGATCAGCCATAAAGAGATAATGGTACATTCACTGGAAAATTACCAGATACATAAAATTCTAACCAGATATGCTGTATACTGCTTCAAAAATTTAAGAATTTTATTGTGTAAGATACAAGAAAATATTTTACAAGTGTAACTGTAAACTACTCATCTATTCAAGAGGAAAAGAGTATAATTATAAAAATCATATACTGAACATGAGGCAGATCTTTTTCACGAACTGAGCAAAAGCACATATTTGGAGTTCACAGCATAGGTAGTGGCACACAGTAGGCATGTCCCATTCTCTTAACCACCCTGCAAGAGAGGTGTTATAATCTCTATTTTACAGCTCAGCAAACTAAGTTTCAGGGAGCTATGCTCTCCACTTCCTCACTTTACTTTAGTCATCTTGACCTTCTCTCACACCTCAAACAGACCAAACTCCACCTTTTTCCAGGTCTTTGTGTTTGCTATATCCTCTGCTCAAAAGTCTTTACCCCTGACTTTGCCTTAGCTTGCTTCTTTTCACTCAGATTTCAGTTCCTAATCACTTCCTCAGAAAAATCTTTTTTTTTTTATTGCTCTTATCTGAAAATGCCAACACTCTTATATAGTGACTAGCTATTTTTTACACTTACCACTATTTGAGACAATGTTATTAATTTCTTTAGTTTTACAAATTATATGGACCACACTATTATGTATACTTTATGAGAGTTGAAACCTTGTCTGAAATGGTCCACTGCTGTATCTGTTCCTAGAACACTGGCCAATAGTTGATTCTTTTAGTTAATGAATAAAGTACATCTGCCATTTTGATTAAAAGAAGCAAAAAACAACAACAACAAAAAACTCTTTCCATAGAAAACTAATTTTGATCTCTGTATACCTCAGGTTTACAAATAAGGGAAAACTAATACTCTAAATATATTCTTCTTATAAATATTTGTATTTAAATATGGACTTCTTCCATAATGCCCAGAAATAGCTTACTCAGAGACTATTAACTAAGATTAGGGCTGTTCTCACAATGTTAATACGAATGGCTCTAAGAATTTTTCAACTGTAATTTGTAAGTAACCCAGGTAGTATAAGACCATACTGTCCAGTTTCCACAGTGTGGATAGATTAAGCTAACCGATTTGACTCAAAGATACGGTGAAATGATCTTCATATTTTCCCCAGCCTCACATGCATAAGAAAGCTGAAAATTATTTCCTACAGAGTAGGGAACTAGACATGTTCCTTTTTTCCTCAATGAAAATAATTCTGATCTGTGCTCCCAATAAATAGGAAAATCAGTCACTGGGTCAGAACTAGAGAGTCTTTAGGCATCATTTATCACTACATTCTCCTCCTCTAGTAGTTGTGGAAACTGGATGTCCGAAGGGTTCTGCACCATGCTGAGGTCCACAGAGTGGTCAGAGACAGAGATGAGAGTACTCAAACCCACCTGTCCTAACTCTTCCATTCTATTCCCTCTCCACTAGTCCACACAACTCTCCTCTTCATTTCTAGGATTCTTCATGCCTTGTCCAACTTCTTTATCTCCTCTTATTTCCCTTCTTTATTTCTCTTTGGAAGAAAAAGTCCTTAAAACCAACTGAAATATTTTAATATACGTTTCATACTAAATGAAATGCACACAACTAAATGAAATACATACAACTAAATTAAATACATATACAACTATGTTCATTTCTACTGCTTTATCACTGCCTAAAACACTGATGATCTTAAATTATTCCCTTATCAATCCACAGAATTATTAATCATATACTTTTGGCTTGAAGCTCAAACCAACTTACACTGCATTATTTATGTGAGTCTATATTTCAAGGTGAGCTTAGGTGATTGCAATTTAAGCCATCCCTCCCCCCACCAGAAAACACTTAAATGGCCAAACCATAACCTTGGAAAACATATGCTTAAATGCTGATAGAGGCATTTTGACTTACAAGTGTAGTTAAAATGAATGCCTTTATGAATTACATCCCATACATCCTAGTAATGGACTTCCTGCATCTTAAGAGCTTCATCTGCCATTTCCATAATCATCATGCTGCTAGTGTCATAGGAAATTAGTGTGTGCTCACCTTGCTATCTGTCCTTCATTATTATTATATTATTGTTATAATAAACTAATGATTGAATTGACAGAACAAGACCACAACTAAATGGTTTTCATAGAGAAACTTTTAATAATTTAATAGGAAATAAAATTAGTCATTTATGTAAAACTAAAGAGATTCCAACAAATGAAATTGGTTTATTGCTTTTTTCTCATAAAAAATCATTTGGTTAAATGGGATTCATTGTGAGTGTGGTGATGCCTGAAGATGTCATAATCAAGATTGATTTAGACTGATAGAGCCTGACTGAGGATGTATAAAAGCTACCATAATACTGGCATCAATATATTACAATTTCTGTACAACTAAAAAAACTGCTTTGTGAACAAGTGTGTAACTTTATTGACACAGTCCCATTGCTGAAACGAATTTTGCATTATGATACATTCTTTTTCTTTTTACAAACATTGCTTTTTTATTATACAGCTTTGATACGTGAAATATTTACCCACAACTGTGATGTCTGTCTGTAACTTGTTCCCAGTCGCTGGGTTACAGACCACACTAGAGAACAACTGTACACACAGAACAACTGTACACACAGAAAAAGAAAAAGGCTTGCTACTGACAGGTGCTTGCACACAAAAAGCATGCTATCTTTCCCAACAGAACTTCACAATTTTGCCTGCATTGAAATAATCCACCTATTTATTGTAAAACAAACCTCGCTTAAAAAAAAAATCACATGGCAGATGTATTCCATAGTACAAAAGCTACCTTTACAGTTGAAGCTGTAGTGTGTGTTACCTGCATAATCTTAACATTCTAAGTACTACAGACAAAAATACTGCCATGAGACAGAGCACTAGGAGGCTTGACCATGTATTTAAGATAAGAGTTCTAAAAACAGAGTTCAAGATGCTATTTTGATTGAAACTGTCAAATGTGTGTCACTGGAACAGTACAGGGGATCCTTGCTCTCTCTCAGGATCATTAGGTTTCAGGGGAAGCCAAGCGGATGTGCTCTAAGCCCTTCCTCTTCCCAAGGTGGTTTTTCAAGGACTTCTGCTTTGGACTTATATTGATTAAAAGGCTGCAGAATTCTCAAGAACAGTCATGCTCACTGCAGAAAAAAGGACCATGTAGCACTTATGAGATGACCCTTGGCAGCCACACAATTCTGCAATGGGGACAATTTTGTGTTATGATACATTCTTAACTTAAAAGTACTAACGTGGTAATTCAAAATCATAGTAACAGAATCATCTAATAATCAGAAAAGTTCAACTAAAACATATAAATTAGCTATTCTACTATCAGTGCCTATTGGTAATTCTGCTTTGTGAAAGAAATCTTAGGTCCTGAAGCCAGACCAGCTTAAAGTCAAATTCTGCCAACACTATTTATTACTTGTGTAATCTAGGATAACCCAATATCTGTCAGTCTCGGTTATTTCATAAATTACATCTTTGACTATACTGAGGATAAAACATCTTTAACATTAACAGTGTTTAATAAGTGACTGGAAAGATTAGCCCATAGTATTAATAAAATATTAATTTCATTAATTAAATCACATTACATTAGAGTTAGTATGATGGCATACACAAAGTATCACTTAAAAACTTTACTTTGAAGAATACTCAGTTCAAAATATTTAATAACTTGGTTCATCTTTGGGTATGATGCAAATGATGACTGTATTGGAGATATGCAGAAATGTCCTATGAATAGATGTTTAAGATTAAATAATTCTAAATGGCATAATTTACTACCAACTACTAATTTTGATAAAAGGTTTCTTCCCCTTTTCTGGACATTCGCCAAAAAACGTTATTATAATGGTGATTAAATAGGAGAATATTTATAATTAATTTATTCACAAATACCCAAATTGGCAACAATCAAAATAACCATCAACAGAAGAATGGATAAACAGTTATCACGTATTCATACACTAGAATAGTACACAGCCATAAAAAATGAATAAATTACTGATACACATAAAAACATAGATGGATCTCAAAACCATTATGGGTGAAAGATATTATGCACAAAAAGGTACATAAAATATAATTCCATTCATTTGAAATTCAAACACAATTAAAATAATCTTTGGTGATAGAAATTAAAATAGCACTACTTCTGTAGGGCCAGGATAGTGGGTACTAATTGGGAAAGGGTATAATAGAATCTTCGAGGGTAATAGAAATATTCTATATATTGATCTGGGTAGTGCTTTCCCATGTTTTTACATATGTAAAATACATCTAACTATATATTAAGATTTGTATACTTTGTAGTATATATATATATATATATATATATATATATATATTATATTTCAAAACGTAAGTAAAAATACAAAAATAATAACTGAGATCTGACAACTGGACTGCCTATGTTTTTACCTCTTAAATTTACACTGACTGGAACTTCCACTTCTGACCGGCATGGATTAATAGACTGGATTTACCCTCTCACCTAAAAAAACTAAAAATCCAGACAAAATATAGGCATCATTTAGTATAGGACAGTGATCACTAAAAGTTTAGAAAAGAAAGAAGAAAGCACTACAATTGTCCAGATTATTGACCATACAGAGTTTTTAGGCTGCAAGACAGGATAACCCAGGTGAAGTGCATTAGGCTCTCTGAGTCAAGGAGATTAAGCGGTATGTCTGTGAAGATGGAGACAAGTAGTTTGCAGAACTTAGTACAAAAAAGGAGGCCACTTTGCAGAGTTAGAATACCAAAGATCTGCAAAAGTATCTTCTTAGATCTTCAGCTGAGTAGTAATCAGTGCATGCATATGAGAAAACTACCCAAAGCTGGGGTAAAAACTTTCTAAAAGTATTTGAAAGAAAAATAACCATATTAAGTGTAAATAAAGACATAAAATAGGGGGAAGGGTCCAAGATGGTGGCATAGGAAGAGCCTGAATTCACCTCCTCCTACAGACACCAAATCTAAACCACAGAGTAACTTCTCCTGAGAAAGAACTGAGGGCAAACTGAACAGCTTCTGCATGACAAACAAGAGAGAGACCACATAATAATGGATATGACATGGAAATACAGTTCGTGGGAACCCTATCCCCAACACAGCAACCTCCAGTAAGGAGTGATACCATTAAAGGTTCAACATGCAGACTCACCCATCCTGGGCCACAGCAAAAAAAACAAAAACAAAACAAAACAAAAACAAACAAACAACCAAAACAGCAATTTAAAGAGCACCCAGATTATACAGAAATGAAATCCATTTACTAATTCTACAGTATCAGCCAAACAGGATAACTGCTGGAACTCTCTCCAGGATTGGAAGTGCCAAAGTGTGACATTTTTTGTGTTCCCCCTCCACATTGATCACACCGGTGGGATCATGGTTCAGGTGCTCTAGGTAGACAGTCAAGGACATCTTAGTCAGCTATAGGCTACTAAACATCCAATGGTAAACAAATAAATCAAGAAAGAAATAAAAAAAAACACCTCAAGACAAATAAAAATGTAAACATAATGTTCCAAAATCTATGAGACACAGCAAAAGCATCTAAGAGGAAAGTTTATAGAAGTATGGGCCTAATTCAAGAAACAAGAAAAATCTCAAGTGATCTTACCTTAGCCTAAAGGAACTAAGAAAAGAAGAATAAATAGAGCCCAAAGTGAATAGTAGTATGGCAATTATAAAGATAAAAGAGAAAATAAATGAAATAGAGACTATATGAACAATAAAAAAAATCAAGAAAACTAAGAAATTATTGTTTGAAAAGGGAAACAAAACCTATCACCTTTAACTAGACCCATCAAGGAAGGAATAGAGAAGCCCCAAACAAATAAATTTGGAAATGAAGAGAAGTTATAACTGATACCATAGAAATGCAAAATAATCATAAGAGAATATACTATGAACATTTATACGCTAACAAATTGGACAACCTAGAAGAAATAGATAAATTCCTAGAAACATACAATCTTCCAAGACTGAATCAGGAAGAAACAGAAATTCCAAACAGATTGAATCATAGTTACCAAATGGAATCAGTAATCAAAAAATTTCCCAACAAACAAAAGTCCAGAATTAGACAAGTTCACAGGTGAGTTCTACCAAACTTTTAAAAAATTAATATCTATCCTTCTCAACTAACTCAAAATTTGAAGAGGAGAAAAGCTTCCAAACTCATTCTATGAAACCAAAATTACCCTGATACCAAAACCACGCAGAGTCACCACAACATAAGAAAATTACAGGCCAATATCCCTGATGAACGTAGATCCAAAAATAATCCACAAAGTATTAGCGAACTGAATTCAACAATATATTAAAAGGATCAAACACCATGATCAAGTGGGAATTATTCCAGGGATGCAAAAATGGTTCAATATCTGTAAGTCAATCAACATCATATACCACATCAACAACAACCAAAAAAAATCATATGATCGTCTCAATAGATGCAGAAAATGCATTTGGCAAAATTTAACATTTATGATTAAAAAAACCTCAATAAAATGGTATAGAGGGAACATACCTCAACATAATACAGGCAATATATGACAAACTCATAGGTAGCTTCATACTCAACAGTGAAAAGCTGAAGCTTGTTCTCAGGAACAAGAAAAGAAGACCCACTACCACCACTTTAATTCAACACAGTATGGAAATCCTAACTACAGCAATTATATAAGAAAAAAGAAATAAAAGCATTCAAAGTGTAAAGTAAGAAATAAAAATGACCCTACTTGCAGATGACATGATTGCAGATATCACTTATTTGCAGAAATAAGTGAAATACAAAATTATATATAGAAAATCCAAAGGTTTCCACCAAAAAATTATTATAACTAATAAATAAGTTCAGTAAATTTATTCAATACAAAATTAATATTCAGAAATCTTTTGAGTTTCTAAATATTAATCATAAACTACAGAAAGAGAAATTAAGAAAATGATCCCACTTTCAATTACATCAGAAAGAATAAAATACATAGAAATAAATTTAACCAAGGAGGTGGAAGACCTATACTCTGAAAACCATTAGACACTGATAAAAGAAAAAATTTAAGAGGATGCAAATAAGTGGAAGGATATACCATGTGCATGGAATGAAAAGTCTTCTCATAATAATAAAAGGCTTATTACATCAGGAAGATATAACAATTATACATACATATATATTTTATATATATGCACCTCAAAAGAGCTTCCAAATATATGAAACAAAAACAGAAATAAAGAGAAAAATAGACAAGTATACAATCATAGCTGGAATCTTTTAAAACATCAATTTCAGTAACTGACACATAACTAGAGAAATAAAATAAGTAATGTAGAGAATCTCTGAATGACACTATCTACAACTTTAACAGACATGAAAATTAACAACTGCAGAATAAATTTTTTTTCAAATACACATGGAATGGTTACCAAGATAGACCATAGCAGGGCTATAAAACAAGCCTCAATAGATTTTTAAGAGATCGAAACCTTATGAAATATGTTCTCTGACCACAACAAATTAATTAGAAAAACAAAATAACCAAATATGTGGAAATTAAATAAATCACTTTTTTGAGGCCATGGATCAAAGAAAATGAGAAAATATTTTCAAACTAAATGATATTTAAAACATAACATAACAAAATTTGTAAGATACAGCCAAAGTAGTGCATAGAGAGTTACTTAAAGCATTGATTATATCAGAAAATAAGAAAGCTCTCAAATCCAATATCTAAGTTTTCATCTTATCAAATTAGAAAATGGATGGCAAATTACACTTGATAAAGGAGAAAAGAATAAAATAAAAATATGGGCAGAGATAAGTAAAATACAAAACAAAAAGACAATAAGCAAAATCAATGAAACCCAAAATTTATTCTAAGATGAACAAATTTAATCAACCTTTAGCCAGACTGCTGAAAGAGAGAAGACATAATTACTAATATTAGAAATGAAAGAGGAAATTTCACATATACATTACAGACATTAAAAGAATAATAAGGGAATATGATGAACAACTATATGTTAAACTATAAAATTTTAATGAAATGGAAAAATTACTTGAAAGATAATAATTATCAAAGCTTACTGAATTACTGAATTAAAAATGTGTATCCTGATATAGCCCTATGTCTATCAGAGAATTGAACCTGTAATTAATAAATGTTCCCTTTCAGCTCATTCAGCCTTTCCAGCATCTCTCAACAGAGGCAGACTCTGCCAGCAAGGAAGTAAGGAGCAGAATATGGCTGCCAAGTATGTGCCATATTTCCCCTACAATATAGTCAACACCTAATCTCCCTTAAATCTTTCCTCCTCCTCTCAAAGGCCCCACTTACCTGTTTTGTGAGGTATATATTTAGAAAAATCAAAGAGAAAGGAAAGAAGAAAATGACTGCTTTATTTTCAAGGCCAAATGGAATATTATAATCTACCTTTTCTATTTATATTAGGGTTCTCTCTTTTACATGTGGTCAATTTGGTATTTTGGGTAGCGTTGGCTTGCTCTTTTGACTGTATTTTCTCCTACAATTATCTTCCATGTTCTTCCACATGATGGTTAGTACTGTCATCTCTGAAGTCAGACTGCCAATGGCAAATCATGGCCTTACCACTTAATCTTCAGTTGTATGACTTTGAGCAGGTTACTTAAACTCTCTTTATTCAACACTTCTCACATATAAGATAAGTATTGAAATCATAGAGTTGTTAAGATTAAATGAATACATATGAAGTATTTTGAATAGTAAGTACTCAATACACGTTAGCTATCAGCACTATTATTATTATTACTGTCACTATTATCATTCCTGATCTAGGGGCAAACACTCTTGGTAATTTTGTGAGACAAAAGGAAAGGCTATTGCCAATACAGTTTGAATCATTTTTGGAACCAGTTGGCTACTTGACTAACAAACAGCCTCTAGTCTTAGAGTTCTTTTTAATTGTCAAAGACATTTTGCATGCAATTTCTATTAAGTATCATTACAAAACACACTGCATTTTTTTTTCAGTTGCTGGTAAGAATTTTCTAATATACCAGGGAGCAATGTCCTAGCCAGGCAGACAGTATTTCTTAGCTGAAGAGTGTATTTTATGACTTCTTCATGGTTTTCTTTGTAGTAACAAGGTGACTACATTAAAACATTTACGAATGTGTTTATGCTTTGGCACTCCTGTTAGACTTTTATTTAATTTCCAAGATGGTTAATGATTGGGAGAATGGCTGAACATAAACAGATAATGTGAGTGGCAAAGGAGACTGGTATGTATCTAATAGAATGCAGATGTCCTCGGCTCTGTGAAAACGCTGCCTCTGACATGATTATAAAATGTTAAGAGTCCAGATATATCCTGAATTACAAAATTTGGAGTTGAATCATATCGATGAGGTTGTTTTGGCTTATTCCTCATTTTACAGGTGTGGAAAGAAACCAAGACAAAGAGAAGTTTAGTAACTTGTTCAAAACCAGATCTCAAAACAAGTTCTAGGGCCTCTTGGCTCACAGTCTAATTTTTTCCCCACTATGCCAGTTTTTCTCTCTTGTTGTTTTTCCTTCCCCAAATGATAGTTCTTAGGCTTGCAGTTGAATTTACTTTTCCATGGCTCAGACTTCCATTCAAAAGTGTCTCCATTAATAATTAAAATAGTTGATTCAGACCATCCAATATTACTCTGTTTAAATTGTTTTGCATTTACCTAATAAATCTCCTTTCCTCTCTAAAGTTAGAACTCCAAGCTACTTATAAGATTTATAATAGAACTGTCTCCAGAATTTATTAGTGCATAACTAAGGCATCAATAAGTAACCATAGAAGTAGATGAGATTTCTATCAACAATTTTCTCCTTAAGGAGAATTGAAACTTTTATTTCTCAAAGAGCTTAAGTTCAATTGCTCTGGTTTCAACCGAGAGGATGGCCAGGATGGGTCACCTGCATCACTTAATTCATTTAAACTCTATAAATGCACTTCACATATGGCCACACTGAGCAGAGTCATTCAGTCTGGAAAAGCTTTGCTAGAGACTTTAGGAAACTACACCACTTCACAGGGTCAAACTACTAGAGACTAAAGACTTTTCAGGAATGTGCAGAATATCAAAGAACAAATCTGATAAATTTAATTAAATAACTGGAAAAAAGTAAACAAACCAATATCATAGTCAGTGTTCTCGCCTAAAACTTATTTATTCGTGTATAAAGCACTCTACAGTTTAAGGCCTAAAATTAAGGTCCAATATTATGTGCTGCCTGGACATCTGGCAAAACTGGGAGGGCTTCCCATGGCCTACATGCCAATTCCCCTCCCCACTCTGCTCCCAAGGATAAGTTCCCCTAGTCAAACAACCCTCCTTGTCAAACAGACCAGGTACAGTTCTTGCTTACCCTTGAGTAGCAGTTTCAGTTCCCTGCCAGCCTACAGAGTTACTCAGCCTACAGAGTTACTCAAACAAGCTAATCACACCCTCCTGTGGGAACTAGGGAGCACCCACCTATCGTTACTATGAAACCTACCACATTCCCTGGTGATTCACTCTATTCCCAAGGACAACCCTCCTGTGGCCCTTCATAATGTGTGGTGTCCTCTTATCTCAGGCTGTGAGTAGATGTGACTAATAAACTACTATCATCCCATCTCTCCAGTATCCCGTATTCAGCTTTCTGCATAACTCTAGGGCAGGAATGGGGTGAAGATGGGGCAACTGAAACATACACATAAATAATCTGCTTTGTAGCAAGCGAACTCAAGAGCTGAAAGAGGAGACCCCAGTGGTCTGGTTCTGTGTCACAATGTCTGCAGTAAGTAGTCAAATGCCCTTGGCCCTTGCACCCTCTTTAAGGTGTATAACCACTAAAATTAGAAAACAAACATTTTATGATTCTCATTCTTGTTCCTATGGGTGGCCAGCTGTTTTCCATTTCAAACAACAGAATGAACCATGGAAATGAATAAAATGCTGAATGAGATTACATCAAAGAAAGTGACAGGTATTAAACATTCTACTGGATGTGCTTCAATATCATCTAAAAAAGGACAGGTTATCCTTTTTAATTTAATGCAAGAAAAAAATAGCAAATGATTTCACATGGATTTTTAATACTATGATTGTACCAGAATGACAAAATAATTTTTACAAAACACTTACAGGAGATTTACACGTTAAGATGATAGACTTAAAACAGATTTATATCCCTTGCCTCCTGAGGATTCACTGAAATGATAGTAAAAAATAAATAAATATAGTATAAACTGACAACAGCAAAAGATTAGAAATAGGGCTTGAGAACAGAAGTGATTGTAATGAATTTCTAAAGTTAATGATTGCCTACTGAAAACCACGGCAGTGCAAAAGTTACAGTTTGGAAAACAAGCCAAGGTCTGGAAGATGACCCAGAGAAAATGGGGATTCAAAACGTACAAGTGAGAGGGAGGAAGGAGGGGGGCGGGGAATGTTGAGCAGAAAAGAGGAGGAGGGCAAAAAAAGGAGAAACTATTTATGAAGCTGAAAACAGGAAATGACCCCACACTCACCCTCAATCGAGAGGGCATGATATAACTGGCAACCAAGCAAAAGAATTACATCTCAGATATGGTTGTGTCTATGTCTTTTAAATTAATCCTTTCTGGGATGTGGCAAGCACCTTTAAACATTGAAAAAATTTTTTGCATCTCAAAGAAGTTTTGCCAGTTTTTGGAATATTATACCTTCCAGTGGATATTGGTCGCTTTCAGCTACTTAACATTTTGAAATACCATTTCTAAATATTGGTAACTTTTCACAGTGTGGCTTCCACCCAGCAAGCCAAAATACTTGGAAGGAGAAATTGATCTTCTGGCAGGCACAGTGGTAGAGATATCTTATTCTCAGGGCTTAGTGTGATAGAGAATTTTTTACCTCCAGTTTTAAGTAGTGGTGCCAGTGCCACTTGTACTATAGAAGCCCCTTTGTGTTTAAGTATCATTATTAGCTGCGTAGCTTCAGAATCTGGTCCTTAGTTTTGAGTGGCAAAGGTGACAAGAAACTAGTAGGGCAGTCATGTTTTTGCTAGAGAAGCCCCCAAGTTTTCCTCAGGCATTATGTCTAGCCCCATTACTTCACAAGCTAGCTTCCTGGCTACATTGTAGAGATTCCTCCAAATACATTTTAATAAATTCTTTTACCTCCTTGACTAGCCAGAGTACACTGAGTTGTTTGCAGGAAGAATCTTGACCAATATATGTTTCCATTTGTTCCAGTTACGCCTTATGAAAATCTTACTATTGGTATATGTGGTCTAGATCATTCATATATTTTATCAATGTAATTGCAATTTTATTTCTTTCTGCTTTTGTACCATGTTACGATTTATTATTTCTTCAAATCTTCCAGAAAATGAACTTGGTTGTCATTTTTATTTTTTGATTCTTCTGTTAGTATTTAACATTCTGAAATCATGTCCCCCACCCTGGCCAAAGCTCTTATGGTCTCTAATCATGGTTCCTTAAAAGTGCATAGTACACTTAAAATGTATTAATCTGTTTCTCCCATTAGTTCTGTGTCCTACAGAGGCATCTAGACTTGCCATTTGGTTTACATCCCCTGCTGCCAGTTCATGCATTCCCTTCTATGAAGTGTAATTCTTCTTTGCCTAGTCATGAGAGCAGATGTGGGACCCTTCAGCATCAGGATTATCATCTGTTACACTCTCTCTGAGAGATAGTAGATAATAAAATGGGAGTTTTTCTCCAATGGATCAGCAGCAAAAGCAGTGGCAAGCTATGCCTTTACCACTGAAGTTTATTGTAAAGGAGAAGCCACTCTAACTTTCAGATCCATGTGGCAAGGAAGCTTAACACACCATTGTCACACAGGAGTGTTGCAGTGTCCTTGGGGACAGGTAGTATTATGTAGCATTTATTTGCAATAAGAACATAGGAGCAGTTTCTCACCTGGATGGAATCTTCTACCCAGGTTATCAGACTCTTCCAAACTGTGATCTCTTTTATGTAAAACTTTATGCCTGAGATATGCTCAGTGAGCACTGAAACTAACACAATTCACTTTTCATATAATATATTAAAACTGGGCACATTTTCTTATCCTTGGAAAATTCAGAACATATCATTTTTCAGTGGCATTACTGTATTTTTTTCAGCAATTTCTAAATTCTTTTACATGTTACACAGCCTTCAGAGCTACAAAGTCAACTAATCATGGTTGTCATTTTACTTGGTCAAATATATTATTTAATTGCTTGGTTAAAACATTGACTAGCTTTTTATCCTCATTCAGTATTTCACAAATAAAAAGTGGTCACCTATTGTAAGATATAATTTGAAACATCTCATTCATTCAAAACTGAATTTATTAATATAAATTTTTAGGGAATATTAACATTAATTAATCTTAAGTCTGATAAAAAGACAGACCAGCTTAGTCAATTTTTATTAAAGGTTTGTTTTCTTTATATCAACACATTTTTATGTCCACTTTATGGTGGTTTAGAGACCTAAATATCAAATATACAGATACACATTTAGGTCTCAGATTAAAATGACATCTATCTATCTATTCATTAGACAATTAAGTAAGTACTAAGTGATTTTAGCAATAAATTATAAAAACTAACCTGTGGAAATTTGTTTCCTTTTAAATTAAAAATACAAATAACTTCTAAAGAACAAATGGTTAAAGAAGTATCAAGAAGAATTCTAAAATATTTTGAACTCAATGAAAATGAAAATGCAACTCATCGAAGTTTGCAGAATGCAGTAAAGCAGGACATAGAAGGAAATGTGTATATTTTAGAAAAGAAGAAATATCTGAAATACATATTCTAACCTCTCATCTTAGGAAACTAGAGAAAGAAGAACAATTTAAGCCTAACAAACTTAGAAAGACACATAAAAAATAAGGAAAATTAAATCATAAAAATTAGAACAGAAATCAATAAAAATTAAACAGGAAAATAATAAAGAAAATCAATGAGAACATCCTATTCTTTGAAAAGTTCAATAAATTTGATAAACCTTTAGGCAGGTTAGCCATGAATAAAAGAGAGAAGAAGACATAGGTTCTAATACCAAAATGAACTAGGAATGATCATTACTGATCCTGTGGACATTTAAAGCATAATAAAGAAATGTTGTGAACAATTACATACCCACAAAATTGATATTTTAGACTAAAAGACCATTTCCATGAAAGACATACACTGCTAAAACACACAAAGAAAAATACAAGCTACAAATTGAGAGAAATTATTTGCAAAACATATCTGATAAAGGACATATATCCAAAATATACAAATTACTCTCAACACTCAACAATAAGAAGTAATCCAATTAAAAATTGAGCAAAAGATCTGAATAGACATCTCACCAAAGCATATAAAAGCATATAAAAGATATTCATCATTATTTGTCATTGAAAATCAAAGTAACAATGAAACACACACCTATTAGAATGGCTAAAATCCAACTCCTGACAACACCAAATGGTAGCGAGGAAGTGGAGCAACAGAAAGTCTCAATCATTGCTCATGGGAATCCAAAATTCTATAGCCACATTGGAAGACAGTTTAACAGTCTATTATATAGCTGAATATAATTTTATCATATGATCCAGCAAACAGGTTTCTAGGTATTTACCCAATTGATTTGAAAACCTATGTTTACACAAAAACCTGCATGTATTTATAACAGCTTTATTCACAATAGCCAAAAACTAGAAGCCACCAAGATGTCTTTCTATGGGTGAATGGGTAAACAGACTGATACATGCATACAATGAAATATTATTCTGAGATTTAAAAAATGAGCTATCAAGTCATGAAAAGACAAAAAGGAACCTTAAATGCATATTGCTTCAACTGAAAATGCTACATACTCTATGACCAATTATATCACTTTCTGAAAAAGGCAAAACTATAGCAATGATAAAAGAATCAGTGGCTGCCAAAGGTTCAGGGGAATGGGGAAGATTGAACAGATGAAGCAAAGAGGATTTATTCTGCATGATACTGTAATTGTGGATACATGATTCTATATATTTGTGAAAATCCACAGATCTCACAGCAGAAACAGAGAATCTTAATGATATGAAATTTTTAAAATAATCATTTAGACATTTGGGGGCTTCTAGGATGGAATGCAGAATGTGACAAAACAATCTAATTGTATGGCAAATGTATGAAATTAGCTCACAAAGAGGGTAACTGTGGAAATGAGTGTAGTCAGTAAGACTAAAGGCAAAAAAAGAAAAAAGAAAAAACACCTTACATAGCACTATACTCCACTTGATAAAGTTGTTTCTCAATAAGCAGACTGATATTACTACATATGTATACTAGAACTGAACAATTAAGTAAAGAGATAGCCAATAGTAGAAGTCAGGTTTCTTACTGTTAAAGTGAGAGGTTATAGATAAGCAAGAGGGGGCTAGAATAATCCATATGGTAATGGGTTATGGGTTGGAGACATTAATATGAACTCGTGTTTAGCTTAATATAAATACAGATGGTTTCATATAAAAATATTTATAGACATACATAGGTTAGTATACATACATATATTTTTCTGCTCTATCAGTTGAGAGAGCCTAGAAGCAAATACATTTCAGCAGCAACAAGCATATCTAGTGCCTAGATCTTGGTTTCTAATACCCTTTTCACTAAAATGAACCAGAATTCCCAGAAGAAACGGCTGATTTTAGGGCTGAGGCAGGAAATAAAAAAGTATAGGCTAGAGTTATCTTGCACTGCCAAAAAATAAGGAAGTGCTAAAAAAATCCACAGTAATGGTATGTCAAAGGGACACAGGAGTCAACTGAAAGAACTTCCAATGGTCAAGGCTGGAACAATTGAACAATAAAATAAAGTAGCATTGGTTATAACTCTGAATAGAAAATAAATATCCATGAGTCTATACTGATATAGATAAGCAAATTGATGGGGAAGAATATATAAATTACCCATGCAGAAGAATTTCAAATAATTTATATAGATACTCCACTTTCAAGCAGATAGAGCTTAAGTTCCCACTCCTTAACATAGGCTGTGTGTTCTGACTTCCATCCCGTATGAAATGAGGAAGGGGAGTAAAGAGTAACTTTATAGTAGAAAATCCTAACAAACACTACCAGAGTCAGGTGATCAAGGTCAACATCAACAGTGGTAAGTCATGTTGACATTATGTATCCTTGATGTGATATGATGAAAATAGCATTTCATCTTTGTGGTCTTCCTCCCGAACCCATAACCCCGGTCAATCATGAATACAATATCAGGCAATTTCCAATGGAGACATTCTACAAAATATTTGACAAGTATTCCTCAGAACTGTCAAGGTCATCAAAAACAAGGAAAATCTGAGAAACTGTCATCTCCAAATAGAGCATAAGGAAACAGAATGACTAAATGTAAATACAGTGTCTTAAATGGTTACTAGAACAAAAAGACATCATTATGTAAAAACTAAAGACAACTAAATAAAGTATGGACTTTAGTTAATAATAATGTATTAACATTGCTCTACTAATTATAATTATGTACTATAGTTATGTAAAATGTTAATAATAGGGGAAACTGAATAAGGAACAAATAGGAACTCTATATCATCTTCACAAATTATCTATAAATCTAAAATTGTTCTAAAAAATAAAGTATATTTGAAGTTAAAAGAAAAAACACAAATTCATTTATGTATTGCCAAGACTGTACAGAGCAACTTAAAAGAATATATCTAAAATCAGAAAAATATATTATATCAGCAAATAATAATAATAATAATCCCCAAAAGCAGATTTTCCCTTAAGCTAAAAGATCATACTCGTTTTTTATTTTATTTTATTTTATTAGTTTCACGTATACAGTACATTGATTGGACATTTATATAGTTTATAAAATGATCCTCCTAATTGCTCTTTCTCTCCTCTGGCTCTCCACCTAGCCAATACATTACTACTGATTGTATTCTCTATGTCGTGCTCCCTATTCCCATGACCATCAACTAGTAATTTGTTGGAGCTACTTCTCCATAGTACAAGTATATTATATACTTAAAAGTTGTTAAGAGAGTAGGTCTTAAATGTTCTTACCACACACATAAAAAACTGTAATTATATGAAAATGATGGATCTAACTAACCTTACTGTGGTAATTATTTCACAATATATATATATGTGTCAAATCATCCTCTTGTTTTTTATAACACCAGTAGAATTCTGGGAGAAGATTAGACATGACTGTCAAGGTATTTGTTCCTATATAAAATTTACCAAAGTTTCATTCATAATGAAGTAAATGAGTTTATTAACCAAAATGCTAAATTCGAGGTAAACATCGCCAGTCTACAGTCAGGTCTTAATTATTCTTGGAATTAGAAATATATGGTATTAGCTCTGAAATTCAGTTCCTAGGAAAACTAAGAGTGAAATTGTCCTTATACCAACTTCATCTCTGAACCTCTTGGATTAATTTTTCAATTAACGATGTCTCTGAGATGAATAGACATGATTATTTTAGTTAATTTTGGCCTTATGTAGACATTGTTTAATGTAGGTACTGATTAAAATAGACACTCAAGGAATGGTATGGAGAGGAAAGTCACAGGATGAAAAAGAGTTAAGTATCGGTGTATTAGTTAGTGTTCAGACAACGGATGATATTGTAGTTATAGTAAGCCAAAGGGATTTAATACCAAGAATAAAGAGCTTATAAAATTATTTAAAGATCTAGAGGAAGTGCTCTGGGCTAGGCCCCCAAGAACTATTACAGATATCACTGCATAACTGGCTCAGAGGAAACTGCTTCTTGAGCTACAATTAGGAAGCTGGGAATCAGGATGACAGTTCCTCAGCTCTGCTCCAAGGAAGCTGCTGCTGGAGATGCTGGTTACTGAGTCACGTCCTACACCAAGAAAATCCATAACCCCTCCAGGCCCTCCCTCTCCCCATTCCACTCTGTATTCAAGTCTCTCATGAGTGCATTTGATTAATTGAACTTAAATTACATCTGCAGCTTCAGCTGCAAGGGAAGTCTGAGAAATGCACTTTTAAGTTCTCCATTGTCTGCCATACAGAAAGCACATTAAAGAAGGTAGAATAAATGTTTAGTCAGTCCAACTAGCTTATCCACCATGTGTGACATTAGATTATTGTAATGTGAGTAATACATTTGAGGGGCTACTATCAACTGGCCTCTTACTGAAGGCATATTTTTCCTCTAGAGTTTAGCAATGATCTATTCGAGTAGACCCTATGGTCAACATATATCGCTCAGGAATCCAACTGAACCAAAAGTAAAGCGCCCCCTCAAATTGTTACAACATCACAGATCATCTGCATTTATTCTTTTAAAATATCTTCGGACCATGAGGTCTGCAGACAAAATTCCTTTTCAAAATTTTTCCTAAGTTTTATATAATCATTCTTTGGACTCCTTGAAATGTGCATGCATCCTCATTCATTCTCTCTCTCTCTCTCACATGCACCCCCCCACACACACACATATACATACTCACAAACACACAATTCAGCTTTAATCAATATGAGAAAGGCCCCTGTGGCTATATAGATACCTATTAATTATCAATATGCCTTTATCTAAGCTCGCAGCTTTAGTATTTGTCTTTCCAAATTAAAACATTCCCCCTGGAGTGAAATATAAACTGGTTATTTAGCCCATCATCAACTATTCCCATAGGCTAACCTCCTCCTTGTGTTCTTGCTTTCCAGAATAGACTTCATCACCAACATAGTCTGGTTCTCTATAGACAAGAACAAGTTATTAAATTTCTATTCCATTAAATAATAAACTGGTTATCCTAGAAAAATGCAAAATGGATATAAAAATTAGTCTGACTGTACTTCATAGAGAATGGTATCTTGTGATTGAGTTCGGGAAAAAGCCTCTATAAAAATATATAAACAAATTCTTAGAGAAAAACATAGGTTGCTGAGACGGACTGGGAAAGATGATTGTTTTAGTCAGGAATTACTGTTGAATGAGGAATGAATGATCTCTTAAACAGCAACAGAAAGAAAATCCTTGCAGAACTCTGTCAGCCATGTATCATTTCACTCCTGCTGCACTTGTACATAAAGACAGTTGAAATGCAAAACACCGTCAGAGGTTTCTAAACTTCTCCAAACATTTCAAGGTGACTCTCAATTACAATAGTACAAATGAAAATGCACAATTTTGAAATAAATCCCTCTCATTACTTTTTCATTCATTCTTTAAATTCTTTCTAAATAATACATTCTACAATAGAAAGTGTTCTATCAAAAAGTTATTTAAATTGAATGGAAAAAACAATAAGAAAAGATCTAAGCACATGCGCACACACACACACAGAAACCTAAAATAACCTCCTCTTCCTAGTCTATAATATTGCTCAGATAAATTTTTGAAATGAAGTATCCATCTTTCAGAAAGAGTGCCAAGAAATAGTGGTTTAAGAGGACACTAAATTTAACATGGTTACACTTGAATTGCTACTATATCAAGAAAAGAATGTTCCTCATAGAATTTACTAGCACACATCAATTTATTCATGAAACATCTATTCTCTTGTAAAATATATTTTGTTTTATCTTCACTTTTGTATAACATACTTGAAGACAGGACTTCTCTGTGGATGCCTTTGGGGAAAAAAAGGAAGAAACAAAAATTTGCACCCTCAAATTTTCACTAAAATCCAATTTTACACTAAAATTTTATAAAACAAAATCGGCAAAGGACAGGGTAATAGATTACTATCAAAGAAAGTTACTTTTTAAATCAGAAGAAAGTTATATATTATTTTCCATTACACATGAATTTTAAAAGAATTATTTTGGAAAGAGATGAAGGCAATACTTTTGCTTTGACTCTAAGTAGTAAAGGTGGGCTATATTTAGCATACATTTATCCTTTTCACAGCAGGCATCCAAACAGCATAACAGTCACAAGTGAATGATAATATTCTCTCATACTTCATTTTCTATCAAATGCTTCTATGACTTATTGTGCTAACAAACTATAACCCTATCTTTTTTTTTTTTTTTTTTTTTTTTTTTTTAGGCAAGGCAACCCTTGGTTGACCTCACAGATTGCAAGGACCTTGTCATCTTACAATACCTTATTTTTTTTAATTTTTATTTTTAATGCCTACGGCACTTGGTCTTCCTAGGTGGTCTCCCATCCAAGTACTAACCAGGCCCAATCTTGCTTAGCTTTTGAGATCATATGGGATCAGGCTTGTTCAGGGTAGCATGGCCATAGACTCTATAACCCTATCTTATTTTCTTCCGTATTTACGTTATCACTTAGCTGACAGTAATTTTAAAATAAGCAAATAGCAGAAGTTTATCAAACAACAAAATTCTTTTGACCACACAAAGGGCAAAGAAATCAGCATATATTAAGTGCCTACCATATACCTGGTAAGATTATCGAAACACTAGCATTCATTATTTTAGTCTTCTCAACAGCTACCTGGGGTAAGAATAACAACCTTTATACAGAAGGAAAAATAGACTAAAGAATTTAAATATTGTATGAAAAGTTACATGACTGATAATTGATAAAATTGTAATTTCAACCCAATTCTGTTATTATCCAAAGTTCTGCTTCTTTTACAGCCTTACATATTTGCTACTATGAGATTTACTCTTATAAACATTGAACAGGGTATGCATTCTTTTCTGCTCATGTGCAGGCCCAGAAAAAAAAAAATATGTCTTGACTACAAAGCCTCCCTGTAAGATATCTCTGATCAGCTTTTCAAACAGACATAATCATCGTCTTATTTCTTCTGTTGCCTAAGATATGCAACAATGATGTGTCTTCACAGGAGAAAGTAGTACATCATAGTGCAATAAGAAGACTGTTCTGACAAAAGGGCATTTCTTTTTGGAAGCTTTCTATGCTATGATTTGAATTAAGTTGGGTCACTAAAATAGCACCAAAAAAGAGACACCAATACCCATAAATGTATAATCTCCCAGAGTTTCCCTCAAATTAATTCCACATCCATTGTTTCAATGCGTACATCATTGTGATGAAATGTTTTAAGCACTAAACAAGCACAATGAGAAATCCTGCTTATGGTAGTTACAAAGTACAAAGTTTCATTGGGAAATGGATCTGAAAGGAAGACTGTCTTGGAGTTGCTTTCACATCTATCTGCACAGGTCTTTGTAAAGCAAACAAATAAAAGGAAGATGAGACTGACAGAGCCTGTGGATTAATGAGAGAATCAAGCTATTTCTGTCTTTCTCTTGGGAGAAACACTCAGTTGATGCCAAAAATAAAATGATATGGACCCATTTTTTTGGTTTCAATTTAGTCTGTATGATCTCTTTCAATATTATAAAAGAAAGGGAAACTAGCTGTCCCCAAATGTGTTCTTAATTATGCTTAGAGGCTTAGTCTATACAGATTTTTTTACTGGACATTGTGCTACAATGAAATGGTCACCAGTTAAGTGTATCATAGCAACCCAACAACCCAACATCATCTTCTCTGTCCCAGCAGAATCCACCTTACCACAATGCATTATGACATATATTATTATAACCTGGGCCAGACAGGTACCTGCAAACTGTCAATAATGTTGCACAAATCAGAGATAATTCTGGGAGTTTACTGATGTTCATCCTATATTCCCCAAAAAGGGCATTGTAAGAATATTCTTCAGTAATATTCTTATTTCTCTTATTAAGAATATTTAAAATTGAAGTGAAGAAAGGATAGGTGAAAGAAAGTTAAATGAGTTGGTCTGTGAAAGAATCTGTAAGCACTTCACAGTCAATTGGAGCAAGTATAACAATGGCTTCTAATATTAGAAAGATTATAGCCTGAAGTATATTCCAAACTTGATACAACTTTTCCTTAGATAATGGCTACTGATTCTCTTGGCAGGGCTGGTTTATCCAGCTAAATTCTCTCTGCTTGAGGAACAAGGATATGTTATTTAAAAGCCCCAGAGGCTTGAGAAACTTAACAGATGAAAATCTAAAGGGTTCACACAGTGTCAGACGTGATAATCCTTTATTTTTCCCCTAATCCTGAATCTCATTTCAGTGAACATGGGAATAATGGAGTATACTCAGCAGGCTTAAGGTTAAGAAAGTTGATTCCTAGAAGAAAAAAAAGTTCAATTTCTTTGTCAGCTATTGGTACATATATATAGAAATAGTTGGATTTTGAGGGAAACAAATAACATGTTTCAAAGATTTCTAAGAAATGTTATTAAAGTAAGTTTAAAATAAAAAACGTGGATATTAAACATCTTTTTACAGCAAAGATAAGCAATTCTTATCAGTATTTTTTTAAATTATAAGGCAAATAATTAAGGAGTTGCAAGATAATTAGATAATACCATAGATTTAATATTCAAAACAATAAAGTACAGTTAATTAGTCTCTAACATTTTTTTTAAGTAACAGGTTTCTCCAGGAAATGATAATGGCTAGTTATCTATGTTCAACTTATATAGCCCAACTCCCCACAGAAATTTTCACAGAAATACTGAAAGATAGATAAAGTCATAATAGTAATAGAAACCAAAGTTACTTATAAAAAAAATTTGCTAAACTCTGGGAGAAAATTCCCCTTATAAAACTACATAGTTGAAATGACTAAGAAATGATCAATGTCTAGATATGTGCTGTGCAATAGTATAGCCACTAGTCACAAGTGGCCAGTGAGCACCTGAAATGTAGCTATTTCAAATGGAAACCTTCTGAAGTATAAAATATACATCAGATGTCAAAGACTTTGAACAATAGTAAGAATAAAAAGTATCCCATGAATAATTTTTATGTTGGTATCATGTTTAAATAATATTTTAAAATATTAGGCTGAATATAACATTATCCAAATTGATTTCACTTGTTTTCATTTTGTTTTTTAATTGTGGTTGCTAGAAAATTTTACATTGTATTATGTGGCTTGCACATTTCCAAGGATTCTGGTCTAAACCTTTGAACCGCAACGTGGCTAGAGCGAAATTAAATAAGAGAACATTTCCACTCTCTTCTAGGAAATCCTTATATCAAAGACATAAGGCCAAAATCAGTGACTCCCCCCCCCACACACACCCATCTTATATAGAATATATTCTCTGGGAGAGCCAGATTGGTTCCTTCTTCCAGGCCTCCACCATCTATCAATTACTTTCTTCCTATATTCAGTAATAAAGCCACATCTCCTAGCAATGCAACATGACCAAGAGTAAAGGGCATGGGTTATAAAAAGTGCAACAAAGGATCTCATTTATAATAGGGAAAAACAGAGACAGAAAAAAGCTGTGAGAATGTTCATGAGGGACTAAAATTTTCTTCTAGCACATATTCAGAAATAAAGTCACCTATTCTTATTAAAAAGAACATGTAATAAAAGATTTTTTTTTTGCCTAAGTCAAACGAGTAGTAAATAAAAAAATTATAAACAGAAATTTCACTAGGGACTGTGTAGATGGACTTTTGTTACAGTTTGTATTCTAAGAAAGAGAATCTGACAGCACAGAAATATATGGTAAAGAGGATCAAAACAAATGAACACATCATGTCCAATGGCATATCGGGCTTGGCTAGATCATATTTTCACAATTCAAGAAGCCCGTGGAAAGATTTCATAGCATGAAACACAGAAATTAATCCACTTAAGATTTAGAGGAAAAGCATGCTTGTGAACATAGAAGAAAATGAGACTCCATCTGTTTTCAGAGACTCTATGAAACTGATATGACAAGAAAGAACATTTGCTAAAAGAAAAATAGAGTTGACAGATATAAGAACATAATTCAGAGAAATTGAAATAAAATAAAATTAAAATGTATATTGGAAGCAATGGAGTGCAAAGGCAGAAACAAAATGTAGAATATTTGCTCTCTAATGCTGGTCAACAAGCCAACTGCATCAGAATCACATGGACTGCTTTTCAAATATACAGGTATGAGACTCTAACCTTGCAGAGTCTGATTTAGTTGATATAACAGGGCCTGAAAACGTGTGTCAGAAAAATTTCTCTAGGTGATTCTAAAATAGATGCGAGTGTGAGAAAGACTAATGTGGTGAACCAGAGGAGCTAAATGCCTTGGAAAGGGAAAGATAAAGATGAGAAGGAAAATGACAAATAGAGAAAGCAGAGAATGAAGACAGAAATGAGCAATTATAAGCTTCTTTGGGAGAGAAAGAAATAAGGAAATAGAAATATTTTCAGAACTTTAAAAATAGAAACCTAGGTAGAAATCTGCTGACTGAAATGGATTATAGAAATCTATGGAAAATGAATGGAAAGAGAAATAGATTCCCAGACATACCTTGGTGAGATTCTTGATTGTCCAAGGTGAGAAACAAATCTTACAAATATCCACATACACAAAAAAGTTACCTAGGGTTTATTTCGAAGAATAAGAAACCATGCCTTTTCCAACTGCTTATTTGAAACTGATTTCAAGCAGAAAATGAAGTAATATTTAGAATATTTTAGTAAAATGAGCTTTAATCTAAGAATTATATAATGAGCTGACATTTTATTTATGTGCAAAAGAGACAAAAATATTACAGGTATGCAAATGCACAAAAATTGTGTTAAATAAAACATTTTTCATGAATAGATACTCAATAATTCAGCAAAACACAATGCGCTTAAGAAAAAAACTCAAAAACTAGTCAGAACTATAATAAAATATTAGCAATACCAGATATTAAGTCCTGTGATAAATCTATATTAATGAAAATCATGTTACTATAACAAGAAAAGATAAATGTCCTAAGAACTGAAGAAAAAGAAGCAAACTGAAGTGTATATATATACATACATATACATATAAAATAAATATGTATATACATATAAATATAAAGAAAAATACACATGTATGTATTCAAAGAATATTTAAATGAAAGGAAATATTTTCTAGTCACATCTATATGTAGAAAAAATATAAGATTTCCTCTGGCTGGTGGGAAATTTTTATTTTATTTTATTTTACTTTACCAAGGAAATTTGTCAAGGAAAAACTTGTATCACATGTAATCAGAAAAGAATAAACATCAAAAACAAAATTAGAATTCGTAAAAGTAGTTTCCTTGTATTATAATTAAAGATGTGTAAAATATTATTTGGTTTATAATACTGGAGTCACTGTGTGTCCTAGACTTTCTTCAAAATGCAGTGAATAGAAAGGAGTAGAATGTACTGAAGAGATTACAACTAAGTTACTTTCTACCTTCCATTCATTTACAACCTCAACCAACCCCATATTGACAACAGCCAAGCAGATGCTAGTGACTACAGGCAGGTAACATCCCAACTGAGTGAGACACTGAAGACCTTTCAAGGTTGGAGAGCTTAAACCGATGATAAAAAATGCAACTGGAATCTTGGGAGAAATCCATAAACCCATGCGGAGAAAGCTGACACTGGCCTCAAAAGTGTACCTAAATTCTCTCATCCCTAAACAACAGAGAAAGATGTAGACAATGAAATACATTTTTATATCAATAAAGCTAAAGGAATCCAGAAAGCTGAGGGTCTTCCCCCAGGTTCTTCTTTAGCTTCAGGGGGTAACCAATAATAAGCACTATCAGGCAAAAAAAATGGAAAGAAATCAAGTGCATCAAAGACATTGCTAAGCCACGAACCAACCAAACATAAAATCAAAACAACTTCTGAACTTCTTGATAAAATAAAATAATTTTAATAATATTATACCTATATTTTCAGCAAGCTTAAATCCATTTATGTTATTTTTAATGAAAATCCTCTTAATAAATATAATAGGAGAAGATGAAGAGGAAACTAAATTGTGATGGGCAATAAATCTTAAAATGTGTATTGTTAAGCCTAAATATGCAATGTTAGATTTATGTGAATATATATGTGATAAAGTTTCTTAAGATAGAAGATATAGTACAATGAAAATCTTAATATTCACCTGATACTAAAACATCTAAACTAGGATTTGGGGATTGGTGGGGCAAGCTCAGTAGCAAAAGTTTCCCAAGATTTCTGTGGAGTGAAAGTGGATGTTAAGAAAAGTGAGAAATAAAGAGTAAAGTTTGTATCTTATGGAGAAAGGATAAAGAAGAAAGAGAAAAATATTTTGGGGGCGGGGTAAATAATTGGTAGCTTATTTTAATATATAAACAAATATATATGTGTTTGATTATAAAGGATGAAAAAAGAGCAGATAACTATTAGTAGAACTGGAAATAAGAGTGAAATTCCAAACTTTACATGGTTATAAATGGAATAGTAACTTCATCAATCCAACACTAATAAGGAAAAACAAAGATAAAAATCAAACAGAATAAGAAAAGTAGAACTTCTAAATATGGATACAGATAATTTGAAACATATATTAGCAAATAATAGCAAACAATTTATCAAAAGTAGAGAATGCATGATTCACTCAATATCAGAAAATGTATCAAAATAATTCACTATAGAAAAAAATATATAACAGAAAAATCATATTATATTAATAGATGCTGAGCAGGCATTTGACCATATTCAGCAGATACTCCTAATAAAACTCTAAGTAGGAACAGGAACAGTCTATTTAAATATAAATAAATCTACTCATAAAAGTTCAATAGCAAATATCACATTAAGAGATAAAAACTAAAATAATTTTATTTATAGTTTGGAACTCAGAAGAGATGTTCACTGCTATCATTTTTCAATGTTAGTTGGAGGTTCTGGCAAATTCAATTTTAAAAATGAAATAACTTATATAAATATTTCAAAAGAGATAAAACTGTCATTTGCTGATAATGTACTGCATGCTTGGAACACCAAAGAGATTCTAATTTAAAAATTACTAAATTTTATATGAGAGATTTGTAATGTGAATGGATAAGAGAGAGACTTATATTAGAATATGAATCTGCATCAAGAAACATAAACAGGAAAAGAGTAAAACAATAACAATCATAATGAAATAGGCAGGAATAAACTTAACGTCCAAGGGCCCCACAAAAGACACATGAAAAACCTTATAAAATTTCATTGACATTACACATCTTTAAGAATGACTAAAATCACCAAAAATACCTACAATATCATGTCCTAACCAGGATGTCAAGCAACTGGATCTGATATATTGCTGGTAGAGAGGCAAAATAATACAACTACTTTGGAAAATGTTTGCTAGTGTCATATAAAGTTAAACATAACAGCATATAACACAGCAATCCCATTCCTAGTTATTTACACAAGAGAAATGAAAACATATGTCTATACTAAAACTTATACAAAAAATATGTAAGTTGGCTTTATTCATAATCACCACAAAATGTCTATCACCTGGTAAATGAAAGAACAAACTGTGACTATTCAATGGAATACACACTCCATGATTAATATACAAACTACTTTTAATTAAGTAAAAAGGATATGAGGAAACTTTTAGACATAGAGAAAATGTCCTATGTCTTGATTATGGTGGTGGATATATGACTGCATACTTCGTCAGAGTTCATCAAACAGTATATCTCAAAAGGATGAACTTTACCGAACATAAATTATATCTCAGCAAACCTAACTTAAAAATTAAAGGCCTTTAAACAAAGTGTAAATAAATGGGATAACACACAATGCTCTTAGATGATGACTTAAAATCAGAATATATTAATTATCTTAATGTTATCATGTAAATTAATGTGATTCTAATTAGAATTCCAAAAGGATGGTTCTAGAATCAGATAAAATGATCTTGAACTTTATGTGGATAAATTAATGTTCAAGAACAGCCAATAAAATAACAATAAAATGTTAGGAGATTTGCCTTACTAGATATCAAAATACATTATAAAATTACTGTATCAAATTAATGTAATATCCATAGAGAAATAAATAGAATGGAGTAGAAGAGAGGATCTAGAAATGAATTCTCATATAAAAGTTCATTTGCTATATAATAATAATGTTAAAAAAGAATAAAGAGTTTATTAAATGCTGAACATGAACCATTTATCTAACTAGGAGAAAATAATGTTGAACTCTATTTCATATAATAAATAACGATAAATTATGGGGGCATAGAAGACTTAAATATTAAAAAAATTCAAGCAATTTAAAATTTTTAAAAATCATAATTTTAGGGGTGGGAAGCCTTCTTAATCAAGACAAGAAAACCCTGAAGCTATAAACAAAAAGAAGATATATTTGGAATATAAAATGTAAATGATTTATATAAGAAAAGATACCAAAAACTTTTAATGTATATTATGTGCAATAAGATAATATACCAAAAGTCCCTTAAAATTGACAATAAAAACAACTCAATGGAAAAATGAGTGAAGGACATAAATAGTTCACTAGTGTGTAAATCTAAATGGCCAAATTTAAAAAAGCTTAAATTTACTGTTTAGAAAATATGAATTAAGGTAACAATGTAATATCACTATATTATCCAGACTGTCAAAAATTTAAAAGAATGACACACTTCGCTGTCAGAATTCTGAGAAAAGTTATGATCATATACTGCTGGTAGAAGTGTAAATTATTTCAATCTTTTTGGAAAGCAATAAGACAATATCTGCTTTTTTTTTCATAGCAGTCCTGCTCCTGGGAATATATTTCATAACAATAAAATCACTAGTATAGAATGTTCCTTGTACTCTTTTTGATAATGGCAAAAAACTGGAAAAAATTAATATTCATCTATAAAGAAAAATGGCAAACTAATATGCCCCATGAAATACTATGCAACAATTAAAATGGAATGAATTGATTTTGTACCCATTAATGTGGTGACATTTCCATAAGGCACTGTTGAGTGAGGGAAAAGATGCAGAAAAGCATTTAATCTGATGATCAGATAAATGGGTGCATAGATAGATAAACAGATAAAAATCCTTATAAATGGTTATATGAGCATAGAGGAAAACAAAAATATAAAGAAAAAGTTATTAGGTATTCAATAGGATTGATAGGTGGAAAAGTAGGCAGGTGACAGATAAAAAAAGGGAGAGATCACATGAAAAGAAAAAAAACTGTACTAATTTAAAAATTAGTAGACATGAGATTATCTCTGTATGTACAATTATGCATATAAGTACGTGTGATTCTATAGATGCATGAATTAGATTTGAAAAAACAAAATTAGATCTATGTCTGCTGACATATGGGATCATACACTGTCAAATAACTTAACGAAAAAAGCAAGTTCTTGTGTGAATGGGTATTTACTTTTGTATATATTTAAATGAGCAGAGAGAGGTATAGAATGATAATACCAGGCTGTGAATCTTGACCCTAGAAGTTTGAGAATGGGTGACATGGGTATATACAATAAGTAGGGTATACTATTGGATTGTGATAATTGACTTTTCCTCTGCACATCTTTGTAGTATTTGATGGTTGGAAAAAATGTGCATTACTATTGTTATTTAAACAGTGTCAAATAAAGAGAAAATAAATTGTGATCAAGGAAGAAAGTGAAATTGTTCTTTAAGGTTAACGATTTCAAAGAATTTAGGGGAGCAAGATAGATACAGAGAAATGATTTATTGTGAGTCCCTGGGGGAAAGTTTCATTTATAAACATATATTTAAATCCATAACAAACATATTAAGTATTTACTTTGGATCAGCATTTCTGAAAGTATAGATTTCAAACTACCTCCTTTAGGATCACTGTAGGAACCCATAAAAGGGTATATTCTCAAACTCCATCCCAAAATTCTGAATTACAGTCTCCAGGGCTAAGACTCAGGAATCTATATATTTTAAGAAGTCCTCACTCCTCCCTGAGCTGATTCTTAAGTAAAAAATAAACGGAGCACTTAGACCAGTGATTCCAATATATGACAGATCATAAGAATTACCTATTTAAAAAAAAATATGATCCAGTAAGTTTGGGGAAAATCCTCAGGTAGTTTCAGCAGAGCCTCCCAGAAAACAAGTGACATAGCTAAGAAACAGGACCCCTGTTTTACTGCGACATGGTTATAACTTTACAGCAATATTAATAGTGTTTATGCAACAGGAAATGGAAAGTGAGATCGCAGGTTGTTTTGGTGAGACATTTATGCTAATATTTTCTCACACTTAGAGTCTCTCTTTTCACACAGGCCATCTTATTATAGCTATTACTTTCCTTGTAGCTCATGGCTGATTCCCTCGCCCATCATTTTTGGGCTTTTTGTCATTCAGAGACCATCAAATGGCAAAGCCAAAAATTTAATTCCTTCAGCAAAAATTCCTGAAGGGGAACCCCTTGGCCTTTGTTAGCAAAATTTTTTTTAAATCTCCAGCTACCATCGGAGCTATCTGAGGTGAATTTATGTCAGTGAAGGCTTATATACTTTTCCTTATTCAGCTAAGAGCCTCATGAGTGATTGAGCCAACAGCCCAACAGCTCACTTACCAGTTTCCAACAGGTAGACAACAGACTGTGAATCCAGTTCAAGTTCCATCTTACTTCACTATGTGATTTTGGAGAAGTCACTTCACTGTCTTTGTTATTATATGAAGAGAATGGACTTGAGGAACTTTATAGATGTATTTAACATCCTTATGTAAGTTTTAAGATATTCAGTGGAAGATAGTTTTGCAGTAAATGCAATGCTTTGTGGAAATTTAGAGGACTTCAATAATGCAGAGATAAACAGATCTTAAATTAGCAAATATACTGGCAATTCTATGGCTTTTATACTATATTTTGGCGGGTTGCCTTTTTGCAATACTTTCAGCTCCTGTGTCCTCTTAAATCTCATGTATAGTCAAGCTTTATTTTTTAGATATAATGAATGTGGCTAGCTTGGAGGTGTACATATAACAACAAGAAGAAATGTTTTACCTGGTATAAGAATTCTTAGAAAGAGAACAACCATTTGTTAGAAAATGCAGAAATAACCTTGTTTGGAATAGAAGGTGAGAAATAATAATGGGACCTGAGTATGAGTAAAACTGTTTGGCTTGATACAAGACAATGAACTGTTTGCTTAATAGAGTAAGAAATAGAAAGAAAAAGAAAGGAAAGGGAAATGAGAGATGAAAATAAAAGAGAAAGTAGAGGTAAAACAAGAAGAAAGGCTGTATAATGTGTGATGGAATTTATGTAGAGAGCCCCCAAAGTCTGCACTAAAATCTGCAAAATTCACAAAATGCTTGCTACCAGTAGATTAAACAACAACAACAACAAAAACAACAACAACAACAACAACAGATAAAGCTTAGAGCTCTGTATATAAGTGACAAGGGGAGGAAATGAAGCATCATTCTCTACTGAGAATGTGCAGAAATTATGAAAAGCATTCTGGCCATGCATTTGGGGCTCAAACCAAGTTTACAGAACTTCTCAAGGCGCAAAGAAGTTCATAAAGACATCTAACTGACTTCTGTGTATTTTAAAAATCAGGCATTATTAAGAATATGAGAATTTACATGTGGATCCAGAACAAATGATAGCATGTCTAAGTCAATTAAATGCTTTTATACGAATAATTAAATGTGACTATATAGATAATAACATCTCTATACCTTAAAAATATGAACAAAATTGGCTCTCTGATATCAGTATACAAGCTAGCTCAAGTAGATAGCAATATGCTAAGTCTGTAACTAATGTAAAGTGTTTTAGTCATGTTGGGAGCATTAACTGGCAAAATCATTTGTATTTTTTAGACAAAAACTATTTAAGTGGGAATAATTACTATAGAAGCTATTTCATAATTGATTTTCAACATTACATATTTATTTGTTCATCAGGTATTTGTTGAGCACTGCTATAGACAGTCCACTGTGGGGTCCATACATAAGAATTCATTCTTGAAGAAGCTTAATAACTAAGGAGACAGACTTTTAGACATAAAAGTTAAAAGAGTAGATGAAAATATATTTTTAATTGGCTAAAAGAGAATTTCAGGAGCTGAAATGTCCTAGGTTATATGTTAGGAACTACATTAATACCTAATAAGTCACACAGATAACAAAAGCTATAATATTTCAGATAATAGATCACTTTGAGTTTAGTAATCAGTGAAGCCTTTACATGATGGAGAATTTAGCTTTGATTAGCATTCCAGTATAAACAATGATGTGAAAGTTAATATGTTAGCCCATGATCAGGTCTACTGGGCTGAAACTGGGTTTTTGAGGAGGAACATTGAGAGATTTTGTGGAAAATGAAAGGAGAAAGCACCAAAAATCTATGATCTAGCCCTATATAATTAAGAGACCTGAAGTGGGTTGCTTAATAACTTTGAATATCTGTTTTCAGATTATAAAGTGAAAATTAATAATATCTACCCTCTTTCCTCACAACTATGTTATAAAAATCAAATTAGTTCATGTATATGGAAGTATACAAATGCTTTAAAGTTTCATACAAATATAACTTAATTTTCTTTTTGTTAGTATTAGAGACTGACTTGCATTATTAAGATGGATAACCTCTTGGGTTCTCAAGGAGGGGTTTTACTGGAGTACATCTTGGCCATCTTGAAACTTAACACCAGTGATTTTTCTAACACCTATCTGTTCTCTCAGCCCCTCAGTTTGACTTTGCCGCTGGAGTTTGGCTTTTTGATATTTTGGTAAGACCGCTTTCGAGGGTTCCTGCCACCTGCCATCTGACCCTGATACTGCCTCCAGGATTCAGAAAACAAACTGCCGTCTACTCATGCTCAGTTGACACTGAGTTGGCCCATGCTTGGACATAAAATCTGCATATCTCATTCACATTTGATGTGAAAATTAACAAATGAACTTAGAGTGCAACATACATCCTCAACACTAGACTGTGTGTCTGGATTTATTCTGAGTAAAAGGAGCCAAAAGGATTTTTAAACACATGTTGGGACAGTTGCAAATATACATTTACCAAGTATATATACAAAGTTTAAATATATTATCTCATGAATATTGAAAATACTCTTAACAAGTATTCATTATTTTATGGCATACCTTATTCCAGAAAGAAATTAAGGCAGTTTAAAAAATGCATACAATGTGATAGATTTAAACTTTTTAAAAAGAGAAAATCAGATGGGATGTAAAATGAAGGTAGGAAAGATATAATAAGCACAAGAGTGAGGTTAATATAGAAAACCATGCTTCTAAGTTATTTATCTTTGTTAAAGAGAAGCCAAAAATGTATCTGTGCATATTTTATAGCATCCTATAGAAGAAATAAAATGTAAATTGTTTCATAAATTATAGTTATAATTTTTAAAATAACATTTTCTCATTCATTCAACAAATGTTTATCTACTACGTGAAAGGTAAAAGCACAGTTCAATGACCTACCAGAACAGTGATGATCAAAATGGACAAAATTTCCACCTTTACTTGTGAGGAAGACAGATAATACACAAACAAATACATACTATAACATTCAGGTAATAATTAATGATGGGAGAAAATTAAGGTATGGCATAAGCAGTGACTAACAGGTGATATAGTTATTTTAGATCAGGTAGCCAATAAAGTCATCTGTGACGAGATGACATTTGAGCAGAGACATGACTAAAGTTGATTTTATTTGAGTTTGACAAGATGACACTGAAGATTTTAAGTAAGGAATGATATGATCTCATTTATATGGTAAAAGAATTCATCTAGCTTTTATAGGGAGAATGGGCTGTGGTTACACAGAGACAAAGCAAGGAGATGAGCTAGGAAGTTATTACAATAAGAGAACATAACAGCTTAGACAAGAGTGACACCAGTGATGGTGATAAATAGTCGAATTTAAAATATATTGTGAAGGGGGCTTACACATGGATTGGAAATGGGGTGTGAAGAAAAGGGCATCAAGTAGAAAGACCCTTAAGTTAATATCTTGAACAAATGAATAGTGGGTCTATTAACTGAGAGGAAAGAAGCAGGTTAGGAAGCAAAATCAAGACATTAATTTTGATATGCCTACCAGATATCTAAATGAAGATGTTTGAAAAGCACACATATGAAGAAAGAAGAAGTGAAGGCTGAAAAAATAAATGTGTCAAGAATGTTTATACAGTACTTAAATATTAATTTACATTTTAGATAGGAGTAGATAAAATTCCTAGGGAGAGAATATAGACAGAGATCTAAATGATAAGTCCTAGAGACATTTCAGCATTCAGGAATTGAGAAGGTCTTTTCTGTTTACACACCATTCCCTCTAAGGGGATCAATTATTCCAGTTTGCTCAGGAATGAAGGTTTTCCCAGGGTACAAGACTCTGCATGCTAAAACCAGAAAAGTCCCAGGTAAACTTGGATGAGCTGGTCACCCTAAACCCTCCATCCATTCTCCACTTTCTTCCCAGCTTTATGCCCCAGAAGGCTGACTTCTACAGACTGACACAGCAGCAGGCTCCCTACCTTCTGTCTTCCTATAGTTTTAGTAACAGTTTAGAAGGTGGGAAGAAAGAAAAGTGTGAATATTTACTTGTTTCTCATCACCTCCCTGCAAAAATAGCTTCTGTGCAGCAGCCCTTTTCAATGCACCTAAGGTTTTGCTCCAACTGCTGTACTCCCTCCCCTTGCACACTCAAACCTAAGAATGCATCTAATAATTCTAATCCCCAGGTGCTTTGCAGGCCCCTAATGCTCCCACTAACCTGCATACACTTCTCTAAATAGCCCATAAGTTAAAGTCTTCCTGGTCAAACCTGATAAGGCACAACTTAGAAAGAGCAGGAGAGTCCAACACAGAAGAGACCTGTGACATGGAAGAAGCGAGGAGGCTCAGGAACCGAGAGGCCAGAAGGGCTATGAATCGTCAGTATCAATAATTTTTAATTTGGTAACACCTTCTCTAAAAGGTGTTTTAGAAACTTAGTGGGAGTGTTTTCTGCTCTCATAATAATTGGGGGAGTGCTACTGGCATTTACTGGGCAGAAAATAGGGATGCTAGAAGTCCTCCTATATTCTGAATGGTCCTAGAATATCAATCATTTTAGATGTTCCCAATTGGAAAGAATTGTCCCATGTAGATTTGATTTTAAAATGCCTGGGTGGACATTCACATCACTGGGGGGAAAATATCTAATCTGAGCTTAGATCTTACTTTAATGTGAAGTATTTTTGTGCACTTTTAATGTACATTTTACATTTTCAATAAATGCAAATACCATGTAAAGCAAAGAAAGGTTGTATGGATTTATTTGGAAATTTACCAAAGTAATATATCATTGCAGAAAAATTATGTTATCTTCCATTTTAACACAGCCATTTGAGTCTGTAATTCTATATTTACTGCAAGTAGATTACTATTTGTATATATCTTCTAGTATAGTTGTGCTTGAGCAGTCATATGTTAAAGTTCATATTATTTATATCATATATTACTTTTCTCACATTACATTTGGGTAATTATATTGACTTTTTAATATTTTATATGTTGGTAGATAATATCTATGAAATTCATTTCAAAATAGTCAAGGGAACATAAAAATCTGTTATAAAATATAAAATATTTGTTATGGAGGAGTTATTGGGTACGATACAGAAGAGAATAATTGATAAACATGGACAATGAAACCAATAAGAATGATGACAACTTACTGGTAAAGGGAGATGAGTGCTAAGAATCTTCAATAAATGAGAAGGAATAACTAGGACAATGACTCTAAGAATTTGCTGCACCATCTATTCCCTGGGGAGCTTCCGTAAGTCTTAAAAGCTAAGGTGGCCACATCAGAATCTCCAGGGGTGGGGCCTGGGCATCAGCATTGGTAAAAATTCTCTAGCACAGCCAAGTGTAAAAAACACTGAGCCAAGAGATCAGTACATAATTATGAGGAACTGAAGATGATGAAGTCTGATCATGTGCCATTTTAAAAAAATCAATTTTAAGGAAAAAAATACAGTCATTTTAAGGATCCAAAATTGACAATGAGGAGCAAGGGGAACTCCTACTCCAGCTTTAGGTCTGAAGAAAATAGCAGCCACCAATGAGACTTCTGTGAAACTGGAACCCTTAGGAATGACAGGTTTTAGTCTGAAAAAATAAATTGTAAATAAGAGAAATGCAATAATGGGGGCATTTAAGAATGAGGTTGGAAATATAGGGATGTTTGCTAAGTTCCAGAACCACAGTAGAAGGGCATAGAGTGGTTGAGGAAGGGTACGAGTTTAAATCATATTAGGAGATATACAAAGAATATGCTGACAAAAAGAGTTCCAGGAATGACCTGGGAGAGACAGATGGAACACATGATGGGTCTGATCTGATGTCTTTAGAGGAAGATGGGCAACCCATTCTAATTATAGTCCCTGCAGCAGACACTGCCTATAGCCTCTGGGATTCCTTTGACCCCTTCTGGTACCCTGCCCCTAGCTTCTTTGTGTTTTTGCTTACAGCAGATGGCACCTGCAACTCTTTTTAAAAATTTTTTTTTCAAGTGTACAGTTCAATAATACATTATATATATATTGCATTGTGTATTCACCACCCAAAGTGCAACTCTCTTCAGAGGATTGCTTTTGAGCTAGTGCAGCCACCTGGCAGAGCTGGAAATATCTGGGAGTTTACACTCCCACCAGGACTGCCTTAGCCAATCAGTGACTGGTGCAGAAACATAAAGTGACTGGTGCAGAAACATGAATACTCAGCACCTTTGTCTCCACAGGAAAAACTCTAGAGCTTAATTTTTATTCCAGAGTTCTCCTGTGGGATCAAGCTGAAATGATCCTTCCTATTTTACCTAAAATCATCCCTTACCTTGGCTTATTTCCCTTCCTAGTACTGCTTCTTCCACTTCCTTACCAGTTTCCCCTTGAAGACACTTTAATAAATCTCTGCTCTTGAACCCTTGTCTTGGGATTAGCTTTGACCTAAGACAGCCTCTTTCTTAAGGTGGACAAGCAGCCACATGTGTTAGCAGAAGCAGGAAGCTCCCTGGGAGACCTCCAGCACCCACTGAGGACAATATCACTGAACAAATGGGGGACGGTACAATAGAATTACTGAAATGACTAATTTTGATAGATCACAGAGTAAGTTTTTTTCCATGGGTCTTTCCTTGTAAAGAGGACAAAATTCTCAATAACACCTGCCAGGAATTCTAACACCAATTTGCAGAAGGATGTTTCCTCGCATCATTGTTCATCATGCAGTGTAATCAAATGTTGTTATTTAGAAATGAACAACTATATTTTGCCAAAACAATGTGGTAGTATGGGTACCCAGCTGCCTTGTAGTCTGGTTTCATTGTGAGATATATTTTCAGAGTACCTATAAAAACAGATAAATAAAATATTGTTTAAAGTAGTTAAGCTTTCAAAAAATATTGAGCATCAATGAGTTCAAACTTATTTTTTTCTGATGAGCATTCATCACCAAATCTAAGTTGCTGGTTAAGCAAGGAGCAACATATTTTAAGTGTCAGTCAAGGTGATGCTATGACTGTTAGGGGTTATAATAAAATTTCAAAAATAATAAAGCACAGGTATTAAGAATTAATGTATCCACCTGACTTCTATCTGTGTCTTATTCTCTCCAATATTCAATGTTTTGGAAGCAGAGTTCAAATAATTGTATGGAAAGGACTGAGACTTCCTATTTAAATCCAAAGTCCCACAGCTGTCACAAGAACATGGACTTCCACAACCCCTGCTTTGTATCAGGAAATGTATAGGCTATGTTTCCTCTTTCCAAAAGTACCCTTGAAGTTCCAAAGGGAGGGAAAAAGGAAAAAATATGTCCAAAGTATATAAGTGGATGAATCAGAGATAATAGGGACAAGTGTTTAACACTTTTATTTTAGGGAACACCTTGATCCCTAAAATCAAGTGATGACTCTAATGTGGCACTTTTCATCAACAGATTCTTCCAAACTTAATACCAATATAAATACTAACTTTCAGTTACCAGCATGCTAATAGGAAGAGGTAACAACAATAAAATCATCAAATAATTTTCCTCCCTCTTCTGGTGAGAAGGCAGTTCCAACACTAAAAGTAGCAAAACAATGTAAGTGTACAAATGTACCATACAAGGTTGTCAAAGCTTAAGCTCTCTGAAGACCCTTCTTCAAGAGGCAGCTCACTGAAATTAGGGGATCCCAACAGCAGGGCAATAAAGGGTGTATTGCTGTCTGTGGAGTTGGGGGTGGGGAGGAAAAACTTCTACTGTTGAGTAGGGGCGGGGGGAGGTCTCAATAAAGCCACTTACCCAAGGAACTGCACAGTCCCTATGGAACGCCCAGAGAACAACAAAGTCGCTGTAGGAGAAAATCACTTTTTCACGCCCAGCTGCAGAGCCACAGTTGGATGAAGGAGCAACATTCCTCAGATGAAGAGGAACACAAACTCATCATTTTCCAACAGGTACTCCAACAGGCAGAACTTCTCTTTCCTTGCTCCATCTCAAAACACACACACACACACACACACACACACACACACACACACACACACACACACACTCACAATAAAGAGCCGGCATAGGCACATGGAATATAAAGGAAAGAGGAAGGAGAGGAATCAGGCTACCCCAAAAAGAGCTTTAAATAATTTTGGAAGCCAAGCATGCACTGAATGCTAGGGTTTTGGAGAATTTTCAGTTACAACTGAAATAAATATAATATTTGCTACACAAAGTGAGCACAAACAATTAAAGTGTCACTGTTGTCAATCTTATATTATCATCTCAACCATTGAAATATGCCAGCCAGTATCTGTTATGAATAATAATAGGAAAACAGTGCCCTGTTTTTACAGTACTGAGCTGCAACCTTGCATTTCTATAAGAGTCTGACCTCCGTCAGTAACCTGGACTTCAACAGCCTGGCCTTTATCCATTTGAGCATTTATTAAAGAAAAGAGCTGTGTAGTAGAAAGAACTATACTGGTTTAAGTGTCATTCTGGCTCTATCATATACCAATGTTATGATTTCAGGCAAGTTCTCTTTTTTTCACATCTTTGAGTCTTAATTTTCTAAAATTTAAAATTTAAAATTTAATACCTAAATAGTTAAGTGCTCAAGCTCAAGAAATGTTTGCTTTTATCTCACCCATATCCTTAACCTCTAGACCAATTTTAAATGCTACATTTTTCAAATACTGTACATAAATTGCTTTAATTCCTGTGGTGTTATCTTTTTAATCAGTGAGTTATTTAATTTTTAAACATATAGAGAAGTGAACAGATAGTTTCTCTCTAGGATTTTTTATTGTTGTTTTGCATCTTAAAGTGATACTTAATATTTAGACAGCTATTGTACTATAAATCTAGAGTGTGTATAAATTTAGAACCCCACTCCACCTTAACTTGTTAAATCTGTGCCTTCATAGCTTTTGCAGAGCAAGAAAACCAACATGACTGAGTTGCATGCCTTCCCTGTGTGCATATTTGTCTTCCTTTATTGTTATTTGAGTTAGTCTTTTTAATTTTTTTAAGACAACAGTATGTTTGCACTTGGCCTAGCTCAGTTATACTAAATTCTTGCTCTATCCCATGACAGGTTTTCTCAGACTGCCATATAAGTGTCCTGTATCCTGTCAAATTTGCTATCTAAATATTTGGATATTTCTTCTTAGTTTCTTACGGCTTATCTTCCTTCTAGCTTTTGGTGATGATAGTATTCTGACCCTCAAAGGCTCTAATTTGCATGCCCTCAGTAACTAATTTATTGTTAGCTGCTGTAATAGTTCGCAACAGTGCCTGGAATCTTTAAAATAGTTCCCTGTAGCAAATCATGTCTATAAACATTTTATAAGGAGAGTAAGTCAACATGTTTAAACAGGCTGCCTCAGAAAGGACCTGTACAATTTATGGAGCAGACTAAAAATACTGCTACCAAAAGCATTTTCTCATCCCACTAAAATTATATCTTGGCTTCAGTGTTCAGTGACTGACCTTATTCAGGGAAGAGATACAATAGGAAGAAATAAATTTTCAGGTATTCTTCTGAAATCTATAATCTATTTATTTTCCCATACTTACATGAGTATAAATAGCTCTGGACCACATTCTTGAAATTCCTGTCAATTTCTCTTGATATTGGACAAATTACATTAGTAAGTTACCTCTGTGCCTCAGTGTCCTCAAATGTAAAATGAGGATGATAATAGCAATTTCTTTTTTAAGGTTAATGAGTTTGTACATAAAATCTTTTTAGAATAACCCCTGCCCTCAGTAGGCACTCAGCAAGTGTTAGTTATAATTTTCACTCCTCTACCACCTGTTCAGTACCTTCCTCATCTACTCCACACCCTACAGAGTTAATGGGGCAGAGGATGATAGAGGACCAAACGCAAGGAGGGAAGATCAGTCCTGGTTTACTCATCTCAGGTTGACTATCACCTTTGGATCTTTTGTTTAGTCCCATATTTAACCACATGTAGCTGTTTATTTCCCTCCTGTCCCCTGCTACCCCTGGACTTCCCTGTATCTCCTGAACCTTATTTCAGTGAACAATGCTGCATATGAAACATGCTAATTACACTTTCAAATTATTATCACTGACAGGAAACAAACAACAAATTAAGAGGAATCAGAGCAAAAAGAAAGCAAGGCATGGACATATAAGGATAATAATAAGTAAAAAACCAACTTCAAGCACTAGTCTTTTCTCAAGAGTTCACTGCCCTATATCCCTCTTTTAGTCACAACCACTAGAAAGCTGAGAGGTTTAATAGAAAGCCAAATGGATGTTCTGGCTCCATGGATGAGATTATGTTCCACTCATTAAGGGAGCAGCACACCATTTCCAGCTGCAACTGACATAAATTGAAAAAAAGATTTTCTTAAATCTAACCTACTCAATAAATACATATTGAATACCCACTATGTGCACTGAGGTATGAAATGATAAACAAAATGCAGTAATTTTCCTTCAAGTAGTTCATGATCTAGTAGGGGAAATAAGCTCAGTATACAAATAGCGATAATATAAGGTTGAAAATATTAAGTGCTCTAGGCAACACATAAAAATCTCTCAGGCAAAATCTGAAAAATGTAGTCAGTTCTCATGAACTAACCATGAAATTCTTTTTTTTTTTTTCCATCAGAATCTCTATGAAAATCGCTACTTCATATTCAAATAAAAGTTGACTAAATGCCTGGTCTGAGCAAGGCTATGTCCTGGGTTCTACATTAGATGCAAAGGTTAACAGGGAACGTATAATCTTGTCAGTGATGTTAATACATACAAACATATAATCATATAACAGGCCGTTAAAAGGAACATGGGAACACGAGAAGAAAGTACTTCTAATCAGATCCAGACAGGTGATATGGGTGGAGATGGCTAGCTCCCTAGTCTCAAGATCTCAAGTGGTCTACTGCAGTCACTTTGCAGAGGTCTTATTGCTTCTGCTCTCTCCTCTGGTGGCCACCCATTCCGTACACTGTAGCTAGAATGATTTTAAAATGTAAAAATCAGATCACAGTTCTTCCTTTTCTATGGCCCTTTAAAACCTCCTGTTGCCCATGGAATTAAACCCAGACACTTATCCACAGTCAACAGAGAGCTGCCTACTTCTGGATACTCAGCTCACATCACTTGTCCACTCCACTCTTTCCATGTTGGCTCCTTGCTGGTCGTTGGCCTTGTCAAGCATGTTCTCTTGTCAGCATCCTGTACTTGTAGTTCCCCCTTCCTAGTACTCTTCTCCACAATTTGATCATAGGTTGTAGCTGCACTAATAGCCTGGCCTCTTGAGAACCTCTCTTCTCCCCCCAGCTTGGGAGTGAGTGGCTGCCCGTGTTTCTTCCTATATCTCAGTCATTGGCCTGATACTCTGCCAGCTTTTCAGGTGCTTTGGGACTGAGCTCTCTCTTTACAATCCTTAGAACAGATCTCAGAGCAGGTTTCTTAAGTCTCTTATTGGAGACAAAGTAGCCCCATGAACCAATGCTAGGGCAGTGAATTAGATAATGTCTTGGTCACAGGTGGTGCTAAGTGTTGGGTATGAAACCTATGCTCCACTTCTAATGCTTTCACTCATTACCAGTGTGACCTCAATCAAGTTACTTAATCTCTTTGTCTCTCATAGGTACAAACTCTTTTATATCTCCATTTCTTCATCTCATGTATGCTTATTGAGGGACTACTGTGTGAGCCCCAAGGGCTAAGCTGTGAATAAGACACCTGCCATTTATGTTTTTAGGAGCTTAAATTTGAGCCCAGGAGATAAACATGAAGGAGTTTTATCCTATGTGCAGATAGAATAACAATCTCCTTCCCAGGCCCCTGATTGGGTGAGTCCTCTGGATACAGGAGGAGATAAGTATTTGTAATTTTCCAAATCCTATTAGCGACCAATGGGAAAGAATTTAAATTGGCTCAAGGTACAGAGAAAATTGTCATTTCAAAGCTTCCCATAGTTGGTTATTTTGCTTGTTGTTGTTGTTTTTTTTTTCCTAAAGAGTAGATAATTTTGTTGTTTGAAAAGGCACAATCATGGGTCCTGCTTTTTATGTAGTACTTATATGCTAATAAGCTTCCGAGCATGCTCTAAAAGCAGGAAAATAAATAAAAGTGTCATCTAACTGTACAAACTGTCATCTCCATTGAGAAGAGGGTGAACTATACAACTCACGTTAGATTTAGGAAAAAGTTTTTAATACGTAATATGTATTTAAGCTAAGTCTATGAGAATTATTGTTTTATCCTGGAGGGTGTGTGTGTGTGTGTGTGTGTGTGTGTGTAAAGTGTTCTAACAGATCTTACCAAGAGATTTAAAAAAGAAAGAAAGTAGAAAGTGTGCTAAGTTTAGCTACCTTGACATGAAAAACTCTCTCCAAGTGGTTTTATAGAATGCCTCTATGGTTTTATTTCAGACAGAACTCAGATTTTAAGAAAGACTCCACTGTGGTATGCCTTTGCTAAACCTTGTAGATAAGAGAAGCAAGAATAATAAAGTAAGATCAGCATTTCTGAGTAAGGCATTGAACAAATAAATTAAATTTTACCCCAGGATAGTGTGAGGAGAAGCTCTTACTCTCCAAGGTGTAGAGGGCAGACCTCAAGATTACGATAAGGGGTCAGGAATTAAGGGTGTCCATAAAAAGAACCTATGTGAAATCCTTTCCCCTAAACTTTTGGAATAGTGATATTTCACATATAGTTTCAACATGTTTTCCTCCTGTACTGTAATTTCCCCTGGTAATCCCTAACTCTTGAGTAAAGTGAGCTACACATGAACAGCCTTTTGTTAGTAGGATTGTGGGGAATTAGCCCAATGATCAGTAAAGAGAAAGGTGGCCTTTCTTACATCACCTCCTGCTGAGCGAGCAACAAGTACTGAAGGAGACAGAGGCCCAAGAGGCCCCCAATGGGAGGCAAAGCAAATAATATTCTAGGCACTGCTGAGAGTAGGAGAAGAACCCTGATGCCCTGAAGTCAATGGCAAGTGAATATACTCAGAATGCCAGGAGCCAAACACTCCTTTTCCCAAAATACACCAAAGAAAGGAGATTCTCAAAGGGATAAAGCTGACACCTAGGGTACAAGCACAAAAACAAAATTACAATTGTACTGGGTATTCCCAGGGAAAGCCCAAGATACTAAGAGAGCAAAACATGGAGAAACTAATATACTTAATTCCCAAGGGTCTGAATAATGAGTAAGATTTATCAGCTTGAAAGGGAGCATATGAAGAAGAGCACTCCTTTCAGAGAAGAACAGGGTGAAGCTGAGGGGATATTCAAAGAACTGAGAAAAGGCCCAACTGACCAGACCACTCACCCTGAAACAGGATGAGGCTGATGAAGCTGGTGCAGGTAGAGGGCTAGGCCCTGAAAGGACTTGTAAGGCAGTTTAAAAATGTTGAATTTTATCCTAATGCAAGGTTAAACATTTCCTCTAGTTGCCTAAGTCTAAGTGCTGTTAACAATGGAAAGTAGTGAGTTAGTGTTATGGCTTGCAAGAGAAGAAAAGCATAGTCCCTTCAGTGACCAGAATGAGTTTACTGGAGCATGTACACTCTAAGAATGATCATGAAGGACTGATAAAATTCACAGGCCAAGAGAATGGAACAGTGTTGAGAGAGAGAGAGAGAGAGAGAGAGAGAGAGAGAGAGAGAGAGAGAGAGAACACTTATAGTCCGGAAGATAAGAATGATCATGGTTTCCATAACAAGAAGAAGCTAAATCTATCTGTAAGGAGAAACTCATAATCCCCCCACAGAAATAATTATTTCTACTTGCAAAATATCTCAATTATAATTATTTTCTTTTCAATGTTATATGTAAATATTTTAAGAGAAAATGAGATTTAACTTTGACAAATAATAGACCACCTATAGTTTTCAGAAGTAATTTGAACTGATACTTGTCAAGTTAAAAGTTTTGTTCTAGATCACTTTTATTATAAAAAATAATTCTCTTGGTTGGGATGTTTTGAGCTGCAGTTACATAAAAAGTAACTATAAGTCATTTAATCAATAATGGGTGCACAGTTGTACAATCAAGACAGAGGGCTCCAGGACTAAAAGTTCACAAGCACAATGACCTCAGCAAGGATCTCGGTGCTCTCCACATTTATGCTCGACCACATACAGTGCATCAGAGATGTGGCAGCAAGATGATGGTGGCAGCTCCAAATGTCACATACAGACACATCAGCACCTATCCTAGAAGAGGAAGACTGTTCTTTTATAAAGTCTCTTTTTACTGTGAAGTAAAAGTCTCCTGAAACTCTTATTGGCCACAGTTAGGTGGCATGTACATGTATAAATAAAGCAATCACTGGAAAGATAAACAGTATTAAAATGGTTTTTGAATCAATTTGCCCCCAAGGCATTGAGTTGTACCTTTCATAAGCAGAGGGGAAGGTAAATGCTGGAATAAAACTGGAAATCTCCTAAAAGGGAAGAAAAACGGAAGACAAGATAGGGTGGGAGAAAAGGGCAGAGAACAAATAATTCTGAAATTGGAGGTCTTGCTTAAAGAGGTAAAAGCATATTGTAGGAAAACCAACACAGGGTGCTCAATACCTCTAGGCCTGAAGGGGCAAGAAGAGAGAGTAGTTACCAGAACCCAGGAGGAAAAGGTTATGTTGATAGCCCCTCCCCTCCTAATTGAGTTCCCCCTTGGCCAACCTGTCCTGGAAGCCAGAAGGGAAGTATTTCATTTCCTGTAGCAGGATGAGGGGACTTGAGAGAGAGTTGATTTGCAGGCGCCAATCTAGCATAATCAATAAAACCATTGATTAAATCCATTCTTGCTGTCATTGCAAATAAAAACCACATTACACACACATTTTCAAGCAAAAAATAAAATTACTTTTAATTAAATAACATGAAGAGTTGTTCTCTTTCCCTTCTTTTACCTCTCAATCTACAGTGTTGTTTCCTTTAGTTAGTAATAGATTTTTTTGCCTGATCAGTTAGCAACATGTTAGCAAACATTGAAAAAGTGATATACTCAGGATGAGAAAAGGGAATCCAGTACATCTATTGTACATTGTACATGTTGGACAGAAGACCTTCACGGGGTAGAGTCATGGGAGATGAGGCAGGTGATGAACAGTTTGATTAAATTGTTCCAGAGAGTTAACATTTTGAAATGGTTTTCAAAGCCCTTTTAAAAACTCAATAATTCTAACCTACACAGAACAATGTTGTCTTATTTTTGCCTCCCTGGATTTCTTCCCAAAATTCTTTACAAGATCTTTCTGTATATGTCAGATTAGTTTAGATTTTTCTGTCCTCCAGTTCCTGCAGCACCAAGAGAAAAAAAAGACAGAAAGGTAAACAGAAACCACAGGAAGAACAAGTAAAACTTGAAGGAGTTAACTCTCAGATTTTTAGTTCCTTACTTTGATCTATATCCACCCAACTCCTCCTTCTGCCTTTTGCCACTCTGATAAAACAACAAACTCCAAACAAATGACATGCCACCTCCATCGGAGGTCTATCAACTACTGCACTTAGCTTTCATGAGTCTCATCTTATCTTAGTCCCAGCTGAACGACTTGAGCACATTCTCTGCTGCTAATATTAAGGTGCATGTACCATGCTTAATCAATTGACTCCGTATTTTAAAACATGATGATTTCAGGTGAAAGATCCAGAGAATGAATAAAGTAGTTATGCAGGCCTCATTATATGGTACTAATTGATTTTTAGTACCTCTTCTAAGCCAAAGAAATTTAAAATGGGTTAATTTGAGATAGCTGTTAGCAACACCTAATTTTTTCAGGCCTGAAATTCATTCTTTATCTATGGCAAAAATTAAGAAATTTTTTTGAAATACTTTATAGCAAATAGAAGGGAAAAGATAAGCTGGACTTTGTTTAAAATAGCTAATTTAAATCTCTAATAGTTATCCAAGACTTTTTTCTAAAAGAAAAGCAAGATAATTAGTCTACAAATGTAAGATGCACAAGAATAGAAACTTTTATCTGTTTGTTCACTAAGGTATTCTCAGTGCTGAAAACAGTGTCTGGCCCATCATAGACACTCAATTAATATATGTCGAATAATGGATGAATATCTAAAGCTTCAAAGTAAGACTATCAAACAATTTAAGTATCAAACATATAGTTAACTTATTTTAGGTGCTAAATACTAAAATAACACCAATAACAATAATAAAACTATTACCATTTTTGAATATTTACTCTTTACCAGTCTAAGCTGAGTGTTTTATTCATAATATTTTATTGAACCCTTAAAAACGAATTAATTTCTACCATGAAGTAGGTAGTAAAATTCCATTCTTTAGATGAAAAAGCTGAGACTTATAGAAGCTACTATAATAGAACCAGGATTCACCTTCTTATCTGTCTCCAAAGTCCAATCTCTTAAGTACAAATCACTAAAGTGTAACATCTCAAGCCTGGAATTCAAGATTTAGTTCTTGAATCAGAAACCTCTCCTGACTTAGGCTCAGGCAGCATTAGATTTGAATGTCTATGAGGCTACTTTCCTCTAAGAGACAGAACACACATTATTTAACTTTCTTGGTCTTCAGTTTTTTTTAACTGCAGGGTGTGTTTAATTGTCCTATTTCATGAGGATTTTATTAGAATTAGATAGGACATTCTGGTGAAGCCTGCCTAGGACATAATCAGTGCTTATTTTTGCGATTTTGTAACTTTACCCACAAAAGCACAATGACATAGGTGAATTAAATTATTATATTGTGAAACAAAAAATTTGTAGAAATGTGATCTAAGCAATTTCAATATTGTCATGTGATTCTCCCCCCATCCCCCTTTTTGTTGGGTGTATGTGGAAAAGGTATTTTACTCGCAGGATCCTAGGATAAACTCTCCCATTCACTTTGGCAATACAGAGAGCTATTTCTATTAAATATCAAGACCCATTCTCAGAGAATATTAGCCCTCATTCTAAGGGAATATTAGCCATTGTTGATGACTAATCAAGGAAACATGAGAGGTCAAACTGATATTAAAATCATTCTTGTTTCATATACTTATAGCTTTATTTTTGGAAGCCAAGGAAAACACCAAAAAGTAAAGAAGAGAACACTGCCTGTTAATTACTTTTTACTAACTCTGAATTACTAGCTGTTTTTTGTTTATTAAACTTTTCATTTCTTCATAAGATCACAGACATTTTCCTTTGTTGCTTAATTTTTCAAAATTACAGATGATTTCAAGACATCCTCTGAGACATATCCTCCCTGCTCTACTTTGTACTAAAGGGTATTTTTAATTAGTTAAGACGTTCCATTTTTTTTCCTAAAAATTATTACATACCAAAGGAGAACATCAACTTAAAATGAATATAATGTCTAAGTCAATGTTTGAATTCCTCATTTCTTTGAGAACTTCCATCTAAAGAACAAACCATGATGGTCAAGAAAAAAAAATCAAGAAAAAGAAGATCAAGAGGAATGAAAAATAAAATTACCATACTCCCTTACATTATTGATTTTAGAAATTAATAGCTTCTTACAAATCTCTGGCAGATAGCAGACAAAAAAAAGTGGTGTCTTAATATGATGGTTAGAAAATAAAGTATTAATGGGGAGAAAATGGCATAGGATGATAAGAATTTCCAGATGACAAATTTTAAAAAATGTTTGGGTATGGACCAAACTAGTGTAGAGCAGGAGTTCAGGTGAGACAAAGAAGGATGCTTTGGATTTGACTGAGAAGACAAAAGGGAAGTTCTAAGGACAATTTCATAGACCAAGTTGGGCTAATTCAGGGTTTCTCAATTTAGGTCATGATGATCACCTGGGAAGTTATTTAACATTCCAGTGCCTAGGCCATCACTCAGGCCACTGAAATCAGAATCTCTGAGAGTGGGATATGGGCATACATATGATTTTAAGTTCTTATTGATTTCCATGAGCATCCAAGGCTGAGAGCCACTGGGCTAAGCAGGGAGATTCGGTGCATGATCCCTTCCATCACTCTGAATTACACAGAAATTTTAGTGGGTGAAGTTATTTTTCAAAGAGACAGTAATAGACCAAACATATTTTCTTGTACGAATTCTGCGTTTCCTGATAACTCCTGTCTATTGCCAATAGAACTGGCAACAATGCTATGTGTAAGAATTGAATTGTAGCTCTGATTGAGTCTCTTGAGGGGCTGTTGAACTTCTGCATTTCCCTTCAGCTGGTGAAATCTGGATCTCTGGAGCAGCTGTAGGTAGAGCATGTCCTCTGTCCAGCTGCCAAGGAAACACATGCCACCCCAAGCAGCTGTCCGAAGGCATAGATGAATTAACCTCTGCCACGGATCACTAACAGCTGCTGAAATCAGCTGCTGGTGGGAGGTGAACGGAAGGCCGGGATGAGGGAAGCACTCTGTAGCCATTGTCAGTTCCTTGGGGAACCCCATGATCACTCCCCAGTGTTAGTGTGGGTGGATGGAACACAAAAGGGTGGAAGCTTGTGAAGAAATTGCAAATAAATATCTACAAATGAAGTTACTAATTAAGGAGGATACATGTTGACAAGAAGCTATTAATAACTTTCCATTTACTTGGAAACTTAAATATCTGACATTTTAAGAAATTGTCTTGAAATATTATAACATCTTTCAAATTCACAGGACTAGCTTATTGTTTTCTCATCCATTGTTCCTTTTTTAAAAAATCTGGGGATCAACAAATTTTCTTCTTTCTACTTGTTGGGTTTTATAAACATGAGCTAAGAGTTTTTTTGTTTGTTTTTTTGTTTGTTTTTTTGTTTTTTCTTTAAAGCTACTTTAAATGAATGAATTTTTTCTTCATTTCAAACAGCAGCAGTTTACATATTTTTAAAATCTATTTTTAGCAAATTGGAAAGTATCTTTATAGGTGTGAACAAATTCTGTAGCTTAAGACATATTTCAATTTCTCTGGCACCTGGTGAATGTTGCCAAGTAGTAGAGTAAACTTAACAATCTAGAAGCCACCAAGGTCCTATGCCTATTTTAACACTTAGTTTTTTTATCTGTTATCCCCATGATAATATTCTTTTTTTATCCTCTTGATCTTAGATTTTTTATATCTTTAACATCTTATTGTCCGAGTTTATCTCATTTTTAACTTATTATCTTTTTAGTTCAAGATATGGAAGTTAACCAAAAGAGATGTAGTTAACAGTATAAACAAAGAATAGTTTTAAAGTAATCCCATAACTTCATGTACTCTTATGGTTCAAGGTCTATAGATTTTAAATGACACTCATTGAATCTTTTCTCTTAAAGCCTCAGATATATCACTGAAGTTGCAAATATAGTATTTTAACTACTACTGATTTCTTTTTGAGATAATTTCTTTTCCTCAGAATAAAACATATTTTAGTACACTTTTTATAAGATTGTCCAAAAAAGAATATATACATACAAATAACTTTTGGCGTAGATAAAAACAAATTTAGAAAGAATTAGAGAAAGTTCAAATATATATTATGTAGATAGACAAAAGGTAGAAATTGGAACAAACAAGGGAGGAATAAGGAATATATTAGGTCAGAACAACTTCTGGTACAAATTCCAGAACTCAACTCTAATGGTCTAAGCAAAATAAATATTAACATTCAAGAAGTAGCCATTTTCAGTTGAATCCATATTTTTGAAAGATATCTTTGGGAATCTTTTTCTCTTCTTTTTGCATCTTCATTTTCCTTTGTTAGCCTTCATTCCAGATCAGGATCTCTTAAGTGATGATAAAGGTTACATGAATAGTACCAGCTTAGCAATCACACTAAGGGGAGCAACCCTTTCAAATATGTACAGTCAAGGGGCTGAATTTCACTGAACCAAATTAGGTCAAATGCACTCCTCTGAGCCGAACTTTGACCAGGGAATATACCAATATACTCTGGTCACTTGCTGAGTCGTGGATCTGGAGAAGAGTAGAGTCATTCCTACCTGAATATATGGACTGAACGTGGAGAAAGGTTTGTAACCCAAAAGAAAATGTGTGAGTTACAGACAAGAACGCATATATGTATGCATCTGAGCATGCGTGTGCGTGCGCACACACACACACACACACACACACACTTTATATCATTTAGCACCCCATATGGTATCCTCAAAATAGGATAATTCAAGGAAGATTTGATATAGAACTACTTACTAAATAAAGATATGGGCAGAGTATATAGGAAAAAAAAAAAAAAAAACAGAAAATAGGAACAAGAGGAGACAACAGTTATCAGAATCTAGAATAAGAGAATCTTTTAGAAATGGTCACTTTGAGAAAAGCAATGGCCTTCTGTCACATGACAGAGCCAGCACAAGGCAACCTGGTAGGGAGGAAACCAAGGAAACAAATATCCCAATCTCTCCTTCCTCCCTCTGATCTCTGTCAGAAATTCCCACGGCCAAGCCAGATGGCAAGGGAGCTCCCAAGGCATGGTAAAAACAAAAGAGAGTGGATCTGCCAGAGCAAACAGAAGATGTCTAGCACACATAATCACTACAAAAAGATAGTTTCATGACAGTGTTCAGTTGTAAATGTATGGCAAAACAAAGTCCATTACAATAAACAGCACGGAAGTAAAGATACCTGTGTAAATTAAAGTAAATCCATCCTCAACTTCACATAACCTCTACTCTCAACATTTATTTCTCTTTCTGCTTTTCTTTAGAGCCAAGTTTCTTAAAAGAATGTTCTATATATCCTGCTTCTACCTTCTCATAGTCCATTCACACCACAATTGAAATGTGGCTTTTGTACCCTGCACTTTATAGCAATGGTTTTCCGAATGCAGTCCTTAGACCAGCAGCATCAATATCACCTGAGATCTTGTCACAGATGCAAATTCAACTGGCCTCAATCAAGACTTGCTGAATCAAAAACTCTGAGAAGCTGGGGCTCAGCGATCTGTGTCACAGCAAGCTCTCCAGGTGATTCTGAAGCCCACTAAAGTTTGAGAATAATTACACTACAGAAACAGCTATTTCTAAGAATACCAGTAAACTCCACCAAGCTAGAGTCTATGAACACTTTTCTGTCTTCATCTTTCTTGACCTTGATCTTTTCATGCTGGATATGACATTGTGATGTCTTCTGCAGTGAGAATGATCCTCTTTGTCCTGCATACTCCTGCCTCAGGTTACAAAGCAGAAATATCCATCCTCTTAGAAATATTAAGAAGAAAACCACTTTCTGTGTCTCCACGCATCATATCCCAAACTGCCCTAATATTGGTGAGTACCTGATTGATAATAAGCAGAGTTAATAAAGTAAAAATAACACTTCTCATGGGAAGTCTTATCCCACAGCTGCCCTTCTGTTGCCTGTTTGCAAGCTATATTTTATGTTCTTCCTTTCTCTGGCTTCTTCCATGCACAAAACTCAGTAAGGCACTATGGGAAAGAGAAACCTGTGGCTTTTCGGCCCTTGTGTCTGCTAAAGGGAAGGGTAGTATCATTCAAGGAAGAAATAAGAAGGGATCTATTTTGGCTTCAGTCTAAGTCAAATTTTCCTGTCTTGCTTTATCAACAAATTAGAGTAATATCTTTATCTGGATCCTATGTATATTTTTCAATGCAGAGTCCATGAAACTAGGGAAAGAGTGTGGTTGTCATCCTAAATACCCAACATAAGATGTATTGACCGGAAAACTGTGAGAGCAGGTTCAGGACTTAACAGTTTTAGATCAAAATATGATGTGGACAGATTGAACACTAATATGGCCGAAATGAATACTTTTAACAAGTGATGGCTTCTTAGTTCCTTGAACTTTGAAGTCAGTAGAAGCTTATACTGTAGCTGGAGTCCACCTGAGTGTGGCTAGTGTTAACAGAATTGGGCTGTGGAGCTAGACTTTTTAGTACAAGTGAACAAGTGGCCATTAGGAGCTATAAACTAGACTTTAACCGGTGGACTTGTGCTGAGAACCACAGTTAGGTTTAAGCAGAAAAGAGATTCATCTTAGCAGTCATGATGGGCATTTCAGAGCCTCCTAATGGAACAGGAAGAAATCTGGTCTTAAGTGCAAATACAGTGTACTTTCCTGAGGTCAGAATAGATACACTTCAAGAATTTAAACTGGAGATGTATTATCACTTATTCTGGGCCTTGGTCCCACACAGAATAAGATCTTTGCTAGAACCAGAAGAAGCTGCTATCAGAATGAGACGACTTTCATGTATCTACTATTGGGAGGTGACTCAGCCTGGAATATGAAGTGCAGGGCTGGAGTAAGCATCTCCTAATTGTAGGAGTTGAGATTTTTGGATTCTTAAATGTTGGTAAAAAAAAAAAAAAAAATTCTAGAATTCTTGTTCTCAGCCCCATCCTGTTTCTTAGCTGATGCTAAATGACTCACAATGGAAAAAAAAAATCTAGTCCTGAAGAATATAAGTGGTATAAATGGAGCCATTGAAAGATAAAGATTAACCCAAAACAAGGAAATTAAAAGTTTAAAAAAGCAAAGTGTATTTTCAAGAAGCACGTGACACAGGTTATCTGTTAATGGAATTCTGCTCCTGAAGCTATGAAACCTTTGAACTTGAAGAAGTGGAAATTACTGATAGCCAACTGACTACTATCATGGAGAACATAAAACCAAAAACATTTTTATCATTTCTATCATTTTTTATCTATCCTCCAGATATCACTAAATTTATGATTCTTGGCTGACACCTGCAGTGAAAGTCTGGATGATACTATATTCTAAACCGTGGTTATATTATTTTGCAAGGACTGCTGCTGTGGGCCTAGGAATTTTTGTGCTTTCTCAATCATGTGAATGAGCAAGTAGCATTGTGATGATCGAGTGTATCCTCTTGATTCTCACACTCCTTTAAAGGAACCAGTGGAGATTTGACTTTGGGTGGTGAACACACAATACACTATAGAGATAATGTATTACTGAATTGTACAACTGAAACCTATGTAATTTTATTAATCAATGTCACCCAAATAAATTTAATTAAAAAAATAAAAATGAAAATAAATAAAAGAACCAGTGGGAAACACTATAGGTTATAGCCCCTGAAAGAATCCTGACTTAAAACCCCAACTAAATTAAAAATCAGCAAAATAAAACATAATGGAGAACTAAATTTTGGATTTTAATTCTTTGGGAATTTAATTTAGAAGCACATTTTTACTGGGCATTAATTTCTCCTCAGCAATTTAATAATTATAAGGTAGTCTGTACAAATCTGGGTCATGTTTTTACTGCTGGCATTGTGTTATCTGGAGGATTTTTATATTGTAATTTGATTAAATATATGACTCCTGGTGAATTATATAAATGAACACAATTTGAGATAGGGACTAGAAGAGGGAATCCATTTATAATTCAGCAGAGTAAATAGATTAATAAATGTAATTTTCATCCATTTCAGATCATTCTGCCGAGAAGTCTGAATTGTCCATTGTGGTTCAAAAAAGATAACAAGGAGTATTGGATGGTGATAGGGAGTGACTCCACAAAGTTGGGAACAAGACTGACCTTATAAACTACAGTTCTCTGCTGCACCCTAAGTTTCTCATAGGCTTGCTTGTCAAGTCAAGGCGTCAAGAGATAGAAAGCTGTGGAATATAAGAGAATTATTTTCTGACACTGATTACATTCCAGCTTCAACCCCTAACATGGGAACTCCTGCTTTCTCCAATCTCCTCACTCACTGTTCCCAATGGAAGGAGTGACAGATATTGGTGAGAGCTATACTTTCTTGGGGAGAGTGAAGGTGATATAAGTTTTGTGAACTCCTTCCTTTGTAGAAATCTACCTTCCTTTAGCCACTGAGACTCCATTCTTTTCATTTCTCCCATCTCTTTGTCTACTCCTCCTCATTTATCTTTTACCAGTTCCACACCTTCCAAACATCCCTTCAGTGGGTTCTCCAGGTACCATCTTAAGTGCTTTCAGAGTGATCTTTTAAAAATGAAAACAGAGAAATAATTCTTTACCTTAAAATCTTTCAGTGGTAACTAGAGAATAGGGGGTGGGGAAGGAGGGTGGAGGTAGATGGGGTAAAGAGGGTCAAATATGTGGTGACAGAGAGAAATCTAACTATGGGAGGTAAATACACAGTGCAAATAAATATATGCTTTACTGTTAAAGTGTACAGCTGAAACTTATTAATTCTTTAACTAATGTCACCATAAAAATTAATTAATTTTAAAAAATCTTTCAATGGATTCTGTTAGCTTTCAGAATAAAATCTAAACTCTTTAGCTTCATCCATGAAAGTGCTCATGATCTGGTTCCTAACGACCTCTTGTAAATAAATGAGAAGGGACATCACCACATTTACAGATTTGAAATACCACTTTGATAGCAATGGTAATAAAATAATAGATATCCACTAAATATTTGTGAATTAATAAATGAAAGAATGAGGATATGATATCTTAACTGAAGGATATGTTGGAGAAAGTGAAGAGTGAAGATGGAAGAGGGACTCAGAGATAAGTTGGTAAATCTGCAGCAAGGGTAAATAATTAAACAGAGGTGAGATATTTAGTTGGTGGTATCATCATTAAAAAAAGAATCACAAGGATAAAGAATTTTAAGAGTTTATGAGTTCAGTTTTAGAAATACTGGTTTCAAGTTTCCAACCACAGCCCAATATGAATTTTTTGTTTCATACATTTTATATCATTTACCTGAATACATAATTGCCTGGTTTTCTCTATCTTTCATACCTGTTCTGCCTTGAGTACACTCCCACTTTTTCGTTCCTGACACCTTTTCACTCTTTGAAACTTGTTTTAAACAACCTCTCCTTAGGAAGCCTGACAGCTCCTTTACTCAACCCACAGTGAAATTATATTCACACATTTTCACATCCATTTATCCATTTATCTATTCAATATTTAAGTACCGACTTGATAATTTAAAAGTATTTATTAAATATTATTTAATATATAGTATACTATGTAGTAAATACTATAAGTATTTATACTAAATACTACAGCAAATACTATACTATTTAATATATAGAGTCCCTGCTCTGTGCTCCCTCCTTTTAAAATAATGTTTAACACATTACAGTATCGTACTTGATTTACAATATACCTGCCCCACAGGTTATAAACTCTTTGGATGTAGGTACCCTGTCTTATTTGATTTAATCTTCCAAGCACGTAGCTTATTATTAGGTACATAGATGTTTCTTAGAAAATGATTATGAAGAATGAATGCAAGAAACTCACTGACAGGTATAGATGTTAAGCTTTGGGCAGCAGTCCCTTTGAAAATCTGATCCTTATAGATTCTACTCTGAAAAAGACAGGAAAATAGACATAACATAACGCCAAATGTCAGAAATCAGATTTTTCACCAAGCTGAATGAAGTAGGCATTGTTGGGACTGATATACTAACAAGCCCTAAAAGAAACAGAGGAGAAGCAGTTGTAACAGGGCATCTCTCAAGTCAAATTCATAACTGCTAAACAATTACCTGGAGTGTCTTTATGTATCATTAAGAGTGAATTTCTCTGAGCCAGAGTTGGAGTCATAAAGGAAGAGAACTCAATGAAATATTGTTAGTATTGTCATTAGTAGGTCTTTATTGAATTGTGAATGAATCTTCCATTATCTTAAAATATGTCACAACTTTATTATAGCTACAATTCCCTAACTTTCTCTGGCTATTAAATATTACTGTGCCTTAAAAATTCTTAGAGGACTAGTGTTTCAATGTCAAGTTATAATTTCCCCCATATTTTCCAGATATAAACAAACAAGTTATATAAAAATTGCCATATCACTTTATTGCTACATTTAATAAGTTTGTCCAATTTGTCCATGAAGATCAAGATCTTTTTGTCATTACTGTTTTCTAAATTTTTTTGAACTTTAAATATTCTCTTTTAATAGACAGGTGTGCAGTCATCTGTTAGCATTTCTAATCACAAACATTCCTAAACACTGTCTTGTTTATTTATACATATACCTATTAGAGAAGAGATTAAACATAACTGTATTTGAGGGCAGAATGGCAAACACACATAATATTATAATACAAAAGTAGTAGAATTTAGCTTTAAATATAAGTTTAAATTAGATGGGTAAGTCAATAAAAAATGTACAAATATGTTTAAAAGGCATAGGATTTTCACTGGCCTAGCTCTCACTTATTGATCAGAGAGATTTAAAGGGTAAAAGACAAATGAGGGAAAATTTATAGAATATGACTGGTTATGGGAGGTCAAGAAAAGTTTCTAGCTGGTTGACTAGAAAAAAGAATAACTACTGATAACAGAAAAATCAAAATGAAGAAGAAATGATTTTTTAAAAAATGAATGAGTTTGGCCTTAAAGACATTGAATTAGATGTTGCAGTGGGATAGCGAAATGACAGTATACATTTATACAGTATTTAGAGATGTGAGAGTAGGATTCAAGAAGGATATAGTAACTAAAAAGCATGTCTAAGAGTCTTTTATATAAGATAAGGATGCGTGCATGACATGGTTAAGAACTCAGAGAGTACAGATTTAGAACAAAAAGAAGGCAGAAGCAGTCAATGGAGCAAGTAAAGGAGAAGCAGCAGTCAGAAACAGTGAAGAAGTGGAATGTGGCTAAAACAGCAACGGGACAGTATAGAGTTCACTCAGCTGGGCCTATAGTCAGAAACCATCTCACACCTGGACAACACGAGAGCTTCAGCTCGGTCTTGGCTATGGTTGTTCCAGAACACATCACTTTCTTCCACTTTACAATCTACTAAAAGGGGTCACCAATAAAGATGTGATCCCTTTTACTTGATAGTCAAAGGAGTGCTTAAAGTGCTATTAACTCCCCAAACTCAGCACTCCCAATAACCACACTGGGGACAGGGAGAGTTTTTCTCCCAGAGAGGCTTTGTGATAACTGTCCTGTCCAAAAATCAGGAGCTCTTTTCATTGCCTAAGGGCACTGTCCATCGCCTCCAAACAAGAACCACCCTGCTTCATTTCCCTCGCTTTAAGGAAAGAGGAGTGTATTGATCAGAATAGGCTAGGCTGCAACAACAACCCCCAAACCCAAGTGGATTAACAAAACAAAAGTTTGTTTATCTTTATCTCACAGTCTTTTGTAGTCTGGGTGACTCTCCAGGACAAATGTCCTCTCTGCAGTCACTCAGCAATCCAAGAAACTGACCTTATGACACCACCATTTCAACATGTGGTATGTATGACCACTGGAGCAATAAAAAGAAGTGGGCAGGTTACACTGCTGGCAGTTTTATCCGGCCTTGATTTGGCCAATCTGAAACTATATTTCCCAGAATCCTTTTCCCCTTTAAATTTTCCAATTAGAGGTGGCCAACATAAGAATACTCTCATGATTTGGAAGGCAGAAGTGAAATAGCAGTAGTAAAACTCTGAGAGTCATCATAGTTAGAGATAGTGAAACAGATGCAGAGAAATCAGCTATTTCCACCTTGTCTTTTCTCTCCACACTCTGAAGAATAAATGCAGCTAGGCAGAAGATTGTAGCTTCTTCTTACTCACCCTCACTTTATGTCCTGACTACCAACCTTTCTAGTCAAGAGTAATACCCAGCCCACCACCAGTCACAAAGGCAACAATCTTCTATTGACTTCTCCAGCTGTTTTCCTGCATAGTCCCCCATTGGCTGGTGGGCATATCTGGCTTCACACATTCCCTGAGAAGCACCAATTTATCCACCTATGCCAGTGCTTCAGAAGTACTGGTTTGTGATTTTTCACTGATTTTTAAACTACCCTTTTACACTCTTATTTCTCTCTCTCCCACAACTGTGAACATTTTCTCCCAATAGTAAATCCCTTGTTCCATTAATACAGTGGTTCTGCTTCCCTGGCTGACAACTGCTGCAATTAATGGTATTGACAGGTATCCAGGGGAACAAGTTCGTTCTAAGTGCACTGGAAAACCTGGAGGAAAAACAAAACAAAACAAACAAACAAAAACAACGATGGGCTCACGGTGTTAAATTTCCATTTTAGTAAGGAAACAAAAAGTGTCTCTGTCTGCCCCCCAAAAGTTACCCTTATTTCCTTAGTTGTAAGTTAAAATTTCTGGAAACAAATCCCAAAGTCCAATCCCCGAATGCCTAATTACAACCCCAAATGAATTTCCAATCTCATAGGAAAGCCTTAATTGATAGAGTGGGACTTTGTAAAGTATAATGGGCAGATTCCAGTAACGTATAGGACCTCGACTCCCTAGATTGTGCTGATCTTCCTTTGCTAGTAAAAGCAGCCCTTCTCACCTCCAGGTATGGAGATGGCCTCTCCCAAGGTAGCTACTTTGCAGGGATACACCTGATCAAGACCAATTCCCAACAACTCTCCATGATTCTAGACCTACAACCAAACTTAAGTACTGGTAAGCCCCAAGTGGTCAGGTTCAAACTAAGTATCATAGCTACCTAAAGATTTGCAAGATCTTTGTAATTTTTTTATCAACAGAAATCTGAGTAAATATGTATGACAATGGCTTATAAGACTGTTGAGTTGTAGCAGGAGAATGATTATGTTTGATGGGGCTAAACTTGTTGATAGAGCGTCAATTGGAGCTCTTAATGGCTATTGTAAAAGGCAACAGAGGAAAGCAGTAATTAAAACTATTTGATCAACAGAGACCCTTGGCATTTGACAATTTATAATGGTGTACCTAAGATGGGAAACTCTGGAAGTCTTACTTGATTTGTATAAGCAGGAATTATCTTGGAATAAAAATCAGAATATTTGACTTGAATCATTAAAATAAAGTCACAGCTACTTAGCCAGTCCCAAGACTTGAGCCAGTTCACAGATGCAAAGCCATCTGAATGAAAGGAAGCCTGAGTCCCTTGAGGAAAGATTCTGATACATTGCCAAATAATATATAAAAAATGTTTTTCTTAGCCTTCCCTAAGAGATGTGTGGCATTTTACCAGAATGACAATGCATTGCGGAGGAGAAAATGGCCAGAACTTAGGGGAACTATTGGACACTCGCTCCGAACAGAGAAAATTTCTAAAGAACCAAAACACTACTGTGGACCACCAGCCAGTCATGGTGCAGGGTTATGGAAGTCAGGCAGTTAAAGAAGTTTGGCTCAGGTCTCTGTCATGGTAATCGCAGTGTACATAAAATCAGTCCATAGCTCTTTTCCCACTACTGGAACACAGTATTGAAAAAAAAAAAAATGATCAACTGGCAGAATCTCTACACTTGTTCCCTTTATTATTTTTCTTTCTCCCATTCCCCTAACATAATGTATGAATAGCAGTTAATATGTCAATATTTAAGTTAGAAGATATCAAAGAGGGAGTGTGACTCAGCTAGATAAGGAATGAACATAATCTAAAGATGGATACAATTATTATGGGGCTTTTGCCCTCTTTTGGAAGGCAACATAATGTTAGTATGTTTTCAGTTGCATGTAGATGCATCATGTTAGGTAAAACAGTGACTTAGCTATTAGATATAAGTATGGTTAAAAGTAGTATGAATAGATGCCATACTGACAAGAGCTGGTCTGCAGTTGTTTTGTATTTATCAAGTTTGCTAACTTGGAACTATGTTTCCCAGAATCCCCCTCCACTGTATGGTTCTAAAAATAAATCAGTGTGATTTGAAAAGCAGAAGTGAAGCAGTAGTCATTACTTTTTGGAGGGCATCCTAGTTAAAGGCAGTAAGGGACACAAGGACCTTCCAGAAGATTTCAACTTGTCTTTAATCTTCTTGATGTTGAGGCAGATGCAGATATAGGTTCAGCTTGTTCTCACTCTCCCCCACTCTGCATTCAGCTCTACTTACAAACTGCTAACTCTGCTAGTAGACAGGAACCCCTAATCATCACCAGACACAGAAACAGTAACCTTCCACAGATTTTTTTCCTCAAGTTCTCCTTTACAGTTCTACTCCAGCAGCTGCACACATGTTGCTTCATAAATTCCCTGTCAAGTTAATTTGTACACACCCATGCTAGTGCCTCAGAGGGGCTGGTTAGTGCCTCTGTTCTCAGCTTCTCCCACAATTGTGAAAGGTCTTGCTCCTATCATAAATCTCTACATCATAGTACTCAGAGTGTTCTCCTTTAATGAAGCCTAACTGATAAAGAAGTTTCTCATGTCTGTAGCCACAAAGGGCAGTCAAAGGGCCACAGTGTCCACAGGGCACTTATCTGAAAGGAAGCTGGGAAAGAGTGGAGAACTTTGACAAGTGACCAATAATGATGTCAGCCATTTCTTTTTCATTTTTAAATGTTAATTTATTATTTTAAATAAAGAAAAAAGAATATCCATATCATACTTATTTTTAAAACTGCCAGGAATATAAAAGTTGTATCTTATAAAAGTGGAGATGCTCTCTTTATTACCCTGTCAATAATCCCACTTAGAAGGAGCCCTTTCTTTTGTATATAGGGTATGGGACTACAGGTTTCAGTTGAAGTTACATTAAACTCCTCTGCAGAGTTCTTTTACACTCTACTCTTATCACTCGTCAGAGGAAAGAAACAGAAAAGGTAAATATGAGGCCATAAAGTGCTTTTTAAAAGAACAGGTCTAGCATCCTTGTTAACAACAACAACAAAAAAAAACAACAAAAATAAGAGTTAAGACTAGATATTGAGGAAACAGAGCAAAGAGCATCCTGTTAAGAAGCTAAACAGATGGAGAAGATAAGACAGCAACCTAAGACAGCAATAAAGTCCTTAGATTCTGAGATAGGGAAGATCTGAAAACATTTATAGAACACAAGAATGATGTTGGTGAAATCAAACTGACAAAGAAACAAAATAACCAAGGTTTCAGTGGTTCATACATAAAAATAAAAGAGAAGAATAAAGAGCATCAGGAGAGAGGGTACATTAAAAATGAGATCCCATTTCTTCTGCCAATAGAGGGAAAAGAACAGAAGCGCAGATGCCAAAACGTTCCAACACAGAAAGGAGTACAGCTCCTCTCTTTGTCCCTTTTCCTCTTTTTATCTCCCTGCCCCAACACATATGCACTAAAGTTTTTTTTAATGACCATGATAATTAAATCATTAACACAAAATTAAATTTTAAAAAAGAATATCTTACTTAAAGGCATGTCCTAGCTGAATCTAAATTAAGATGCCACCAACATTACACTCTGAGTCAGAGAGAGAGAGAGAGAGAGAGAGAGAGAGAGATGAAGCGGGGAGAGAGAGAAAGAGCAAGCGAGCGAGAGAAACATGAGTAGTTCGCATGGAATGGAAAGTGACTTGTATAGAGGAATTGGGGATGGAGTAAAAATATAAATAACACAGTGTCTCCAAATATTAGTTGGAAAATTATTTAAACCCATCATTACTTTCATTTGACTTAATTTAACTATAGCCATCAAGCTGTGATTTCTAAAAAGGAAAAGGGAGAGAGAGAGAAAGAGAGAGAGAGAGAGGGACTGAGTGAGAAAAGCAAAATTGAGAAAAACATTATAATAAAAACCTAATCTTGAGTGGTCACTCTAGGATCTTGGGCATTCAGTCCAAGGCGCATCAGCCATGGTGGCACAGGCCCAACTGAAGGACAATTTTAAAGAAGGGAAACTTTGATAGTAAAAGCACACCAAAGTATACATCTACCTCCACCTACAAAAAGGACAAAAGAAACAAATGATAAAATGTGGTCATTAGCCTATATATTTAAAATTCACATGAGCAAAAGAGAAAATTTTTGTGGTGGCATACGGGGCCTGGCCAAATGAAAGAAATAACAGGGACTTCTAAAATGATTTACTTGGTCAATTTTCATCCCATTTCTAATACAAATAAAACAATTTTGTTTTTAGATTATTGCAAGTTGAAAAAACAAATATTTAATGATGCTTTTGATGTTGTTTTTTTTTTTTTAACACAACACAGGCTTTGAATACCATAACTTCAACATACCAGAGTTTCAACATGCACATTTTCAAATGGACCAATGGCTGGTTAATATGTAGAAATTACGAACACAGAATTCAGGCCACTGTTTTCGAAAGTACTAAAATGGTATCCTGACAGTAGAATTTCTATTATGGTTCAAGCAATAAATAAATAAACAAACAAACAAACAAACAAATAATCTTAGAGGTTAATGCAATTTATTTTAAACAAAGTTTTGTTGAACAGACTCATAAAACATGTTACTGATTAAAAATAAAAATTTTCTACTATCTTGTAAATATGCCTTCTAGGTGTATTTCTAATAATCAGTTATCAAATCATGCATATAAAATATATAAAGTCACAAAGCTATATGAAAATGTCATAAGCACTATTGATTTCATTCTTATAAAATCATTTCTTAATCTATTTTTTTGCTTAGAATCTATAAATTATTTTCTATTTTCCGTGGAATTCTTAGTAGCATGTTTTCCACAAAGGAGGCATTTTAAGTTAACTGACTGATCTTAATTGGTGGTGGTCTTTCTTTCCCATATCTATAATTTCATAAGTTTTATTAAGAGCCTACTTTGTGAAAAGCACCATATTTAGTGAAGCAATTAGGTTTTAATCAGTGATTAAACTTCTATTTTACTCTTTTTCCCAACAATTCCCTAATAGATGAATAAATACATACACGAACTGGTAAGTCCTTAGATAATTAAGGATTGATTACATTTCCTAATAATTTACCTACTTTAATTGGTTCTCTTTTGCTTCTACATTCTCTTTATTGCAGATTCCTCCCTTAGCAACCTTTTGCTGTGCACGTTGAAATGACAAGTTAATGTCAAGGAAGAAAAGACTAACATTTTTATACATAATTAATCACTAGAGTGATCTTGAATTAATCTTCTTTCTTTAAATGAGGTTAATTGTAGAAACTTGTATATTTTTTGTTTTAAATTTTTTATTAAATTTATTGAGGTGACATTGGGTAATAAAATTAAATGTTTCAAGTGTACATTCAATAATACATCATCTGTATATTGCATTGTGTGTTCACCACCCAAAGTCAAATCTCCTTCTGTTACCATATTATTTGATCCCTTTTACCCTTATTTACCTCCTCACCTCTCCTCTTTCCCTCTGGTAACCACTAAACTATTGTCTGTGTCTATGAGTTTTTGTCCTACAAAGATAAATTTACTACTATTTTAGTTAAGAAATATTTCTGTGGATGGAAACACTATCAATTAATATTTTCTAATAGCAAGGTATTTAGTGGTTTACATACTGTGCATCGCTGCTCTGAAAAGATCTACAAATTTTATCATCTATCTGGAATTTATGTCCCAGCTTTCTTTCAAATAGCCCCTCTTATAATGCGTTAAAAATATTGTTTATTTAGCATTAACCACATTTTAAATACTTTTTCACAATAATAACTCTAAAAATGAAGCCCAATTACAGCATACTAATAGAACATTACTGCCTACAATTTCAGCTCGTGAGAGTAGGAGCAATTCTATGAGGATTGGTAATTTAAAGTCAAAGTATATGAGTCCAAAACAGGAAAGCTATGGGCTAAAATTCTAGAGTAACCTGAGTCCAAGAGAGTTAGGAAAAGACAAACTAGTTGTTAAGGCCAAAACAAGAGATCCATGTCCTAGCTCAGGTGTGAGTAGGTAACAAATCTAAAACCAAAGCCAAAGGGAGAGGTCAGAGGTCAGTTCTTTGGCAATGGTTGACAACAATTCTTCAAAACTAATGTTGATAGCAGAATGAGGGGCAGGAATGAAGGTAGAATGGGATAAATCTTCAGGGCCAAAAGGGAAAACAGTAAAATAGAAAAGTATTACAGCCCAAAAGTCAAAGGCCTAGATAATAACAAGCAGCAGAAAGTGAAAAGAATGCTATATAGCAATTGTGTCCAAAAAACTTTTCGGCAAAATGGAGAGCTCTACCCTTCATCATCCTAATAGTACTCTATCCACATGTGTCTTTTGAGCACTTGAAATGTGCTCAAAAGATTTAATACAAGAAAGGAATTGAATTTTTAAATTTTATTTAAATTTAAGTTAATTAAATTTAACTTAAATTTAAATAAACATTTGTACCTGCTGTATTGGACAATGCATTTCTATGGGTATAAATATGACTGGGTTTGACCAAGTCACATGGACTGTGTTTTATTACCACATGACCTCCTTCAATGTCCCTATCATATTGTTACACTTCTACCAGTTTAAAAAAATGCAGCTCTCTTCACCCAGTATCTGACACTATCCATTCTTCCTTAACTTCCATGACAGTTATATCTAACCAGAGTAAGCTTTTGATCTCAGGACAAAACAAACAAACAAACAAACAACAACAACAACAAACAGAAAGAGAGGAAGAAAGAAGAGAGAAAACTTCAGACCAATATGCCTCAAAACTATAGACATAAAAGTCCTTATCAAAATTTTAGCAAAAAGAATTCATCGATATATTTAAAAAATATACACCATAAACAGTGGGATATATTCCAGGTTTTCAAGGTTGGTGGTTCAATGTTCAAAAATCAATGTAATCTACCATGTTAACAGGCTAAAGAATAAAAATCACATTATCTAACCAATTGATGTAGAAAAAGCATTTGATAAATTTCAACACTCATTCATGATATAAACTCTCAGAAAAATAGGAATAGAGAGGAACTTCCTCAGCTTGATAAAGATCTACAAAACTCTGCAGTTAACACTATACTTAATTATGAAAACCTAAGGGGTCCCTCTCCCTAAATTGGGAACAAGGTAAAGAAGTCGGCTCTCACAACTCATATCCAGCACAGTTTTGGACTGTTTAGTCTATATAATAAGGTAAGGAAAGGAAATAAAAGGAATGCAGATCAGACATAAAACTATCCCTATTTGCAGATGACTTGATTGACTACATAGAAAATCCCAAAGAATCCACCAAAAACTCATACAAATAGTAAGTGCATTCAGCAAGATTATAGGATACAAGATGAACATACAAAAATCAATTGTATTTTTGTATACTAACAGTGAACACTTGCACACCAAAATTTAAAATTGCTAAAAAAAAGAAAAAAAAAACTTAGGTGTAAATCTAACAAAACTTGTGCAGAATATGTATTCTCTAACTACATAACTCTGATGAAAGAGATTAAAGAAGATCTAAATAAATAGAAAATATCTCATGTTTATGTATTGGAAGACTCATCATAGTGAGGATGTCAATTCTCCCTAAATTGATATACAGGTTTAACACAACATTTGTCAGAATCCCAGCAAGATTTTTTGGTAGATATTGACATATTCTCCTAAAATTTACATGGAAAGACAAAGGAACTAAATTAGCTAAAATAATTTTGTAAAAGAAGCATAAAGTAGAAGGAATTAATCTACCCAATTTCAAGACTTACTATATAACTTTAGTAATTTCTACTGTGGTATTGGTAAAAGGATAGACATGTGAACAGTAAAACAATAGAGAACCCAGAAAACACACACACACACACACACACACACACACACACACACACACACACACGCCCAACTAATTTTTGGCAAAGGTGTAAAAGCAAATCAATAAAAATAGTGTTTTCAACAAATGGAAATGAAATAATCGGATATCCATTGGCAAAAGGAAAAAAAACCTCAGCCTAAGTCTCATCCCTATATAACAAATTAACTCAAAATGAATCATGGATTTAAATGAAAAATGTAAAACTATAAAACCTTAGAAAAAACATAGAACATCTTTTGGGATCTAAGGCTAGACTTGATATAAAAGAAAAAAAGTAATAAATTAAACTTCATTAAATGTTAAAACTTTTGCTCTTCGAAAGACCCTGAAAAAAATGAAAAGATGAAAAAAATAAGCTACATTGTGGGAGAAAACATTCACAACCATATATCTCATGAAAGACTACTATCTAGAACATATTTTTAAAAAAAACCTCAAAATTCAACAAGAAAGGGCAAACAATACAATTAGAAAACGTGCAAAAGACTTTCAGAAACATTTCACTAAAGAAAATATATAGATGTCATAAACACATGAAAAGATATTCAACATCATTTAGCCACTAAAGGAATTAAAATTAAAAAATAATGAGATACTACTAAACACGTCAAAATGACTACTATGAGAAATATCGAGAACACCAAAAACTGATGAGGATATGGAAAACCTGGATCGCTCATACATTGCAGGTGGCAATATAAAATGGTATGGCAACTCTGGTAAAGTTTGGCAGGTTCTTAAAAAAACTAAAAAACTAAATGTTCTACCACCACACTACCTAGCAACTGTACTCCTTATAATACTATAGTACAGTATCAAAATCCCAGAGAAATAAAAAGTTATGTTTACAGCAGACAGGCCTGTGCATGAATGTTTATAACTTTATTTATAATAGTTAAAATATGTAAACAACCCAGATGTCCCTTCATGAGTAATGCTTAAATACACTGGTACATTCATACCATGAAATACTACTCAGCAATTACAAGGAAGGAAATATTAACACACAACAACCTAGATGAGTCTTCAGAGAATTATACTGAGTGAAAAACCCAATCCTAAAAGGTTATATAACATATGATTCCATTTACATAACATTCTTGAAATCACAAAATTATAGAAATGAAACACATTAGAGATTAACAAGGAGGGAGTAAAAGCGGGGGTCAGTGTGATTATAAAAGAGTGACATGAGGGATCCTTGTGGTGATGTAAATGATCTGTAACTTGACAGTATCAATGCCAATATCCTGATTTTGATACTGTACTATAGTATTACAAGTATTACCACTGCGGGAAAACTGGGTATTGAGTACATGGGGCCATTCTGTATTATTTCTTACAACTCTATGAAAATTTACAATCAATTCAAAATAAAAAAAAATTAACTGAAAAAAAATCCACAGAACTAAAAAATAAAATGCAGAGCACAGACTGTTCAAGGTCAGGGTGGAAAACAAGGACTCTCTTGCAATGGAGTTTCTTAGCATTGTGTGACAGCTGTATGTATCTGAAAGTGTATCATATAAAGGAGGAAGAAAATAAATTTTTACTTTAAAGAATAAGACTAAGAAAAAAATACAGGAGTTAGAAGAAAATAGATTAAGGCTCAATAGAAAGAGCTTTTCAGTAGTAAACTAAGGGTGTCCAACACTGGAATGGGTTGCCTAGAAAAGTAAACTTCATGTAATGTGTTCCAATAGGAAGAATACTGCAAAAGGCAATTTGGATTTGTTGGAGGCTGGACCTCATTGGGGAATGGCAAATTCAAATGCCAACAGGGAGCTAGCTAGGTGATAAACATGAACTACTAAAGCATTCTGGGAGAAAAAAAATAAAGAAAAACATGAAACAATGGGGCTGTGGAAACTGGAAGGGCCACGTGCCACCTCAGATTGTTGCCTGTGAGCATACTGACCGAGAGGAGCTAGATCTTCAGATGATTCAAGAGAAGCTAGAAATCTGGCTTTTTATATGAAATCTCCTAATAATTAAAACATCTTTAATAATCTGCACATTATGTTCAAATACTATGAGGGCTAACACTGTGTAATCCAAAAAAAATTTACCTAGAACTTACCTTATTGCTTTAATTTTAGCACTTTACATGAGTCACAAAAAAAATGGTTTCTATCATTATATCCTAGCACCTCAATTTACAAAAAACTCCTACATTGACACCTCATTAGAAATTGCTGTTTCCATGAAAACATCTTGAGTAAATATCTTATCTCCTGCAATTTGTATTTGATATTAAGGTAGCAATTAGACCAATATTCTTCTGTTAATCCCTGCATAGAATGGCCTTTTTTTTTTTTTGGAGATAATTTATGGGAGCTCCAATTTTACTGCAGAACATATTCGCAAATAATATCTTTGCCACTTACTCAAACACATAATAAGATTATATGTTCCCGTGTTTAAATTTACTTCATGAAGGTATATATATATATGTTTTCTTCTGACATGACTGAAACTTTGAGAAAAAGTGTCAAGTTCTACATTTACTTTTTTCTCTCCTCATATTGCTTACCACACTTTGAATTACATTTAAATAAGTGGTCCAAAGTGATTAGTTTACAAGGCCCTGGGTCAAATAATATAATTGAAGGTACTCCTGGCTGAAAGGAGAAAAGTTGGGATAAGCAGGCTGGAAGATTTCCTCAGTCCTACCCTCTACAGACTTGCCATCAGACCTATGTAACTTTCTAGCCTCTCAGCAGGCCTTATGCTCTTAAATTTTCAGCACCATTACTGTGCCCCCAGGAGTTTTAGGGAACTCTCCAATAGCCTGTGATCGAAGATATCCATTTATTGTTTTGAATTTTAAAAAGAAATAAAACAATCAGGAACTCTGTGTTCTATGCATACTATGTAACTGTGGTCTTGGGAGGAATTTGTATTGTAGGACAGCTTAAATGGGATTTATAAACCAATGGAGAATGTAAATGGCTCATACTCATTCACTTCCTTTCTTTCAATTTCAAGTAGATGTTACAGTATTATTGTCTACAATGTCTATGGTAGGGTCCTATGGCGGATGCAAGGATTCTACAAATTAGGTGGAGTAACCAAAAACATGTCGAGTGGCATTTGATAACAAAGAAAAGTAATTAATCCCCAAGTTTACAGCCTTCAACTTTCAATTTATCCATCAAACGCTGAGACTTTAAGATGTGAAAAAAAAAATTGTGTTTAAAGAACACTAAATTACTGAATTGCCAGAATTCAGTAATTTCATGCCAAGGAAGAAAACAGAGAGAGAGAGAGAGAGAGAGAGAGAGAGAGAGAGAGAGAGAGAGAGAGAGAGAGAGAGAGAGAAATTGAGATTCCTTTGCCAAATAAAATGAAAATTTGTAAAGAGCAACCCACAAGGTCTTTGACAATCAAATATAGTGCTTCTTAAACAAATGGCAAAAGATAAAAGTCCAGCACAACTGGTATCTAGGGAAGCTTCATCAAAAACTAATTTTAAGAAGTTTTCCTTCCACAGAAAAAAAGTCTGAGAATCAAAACCCAGTTTCAGAAATGCCCATGTGCCAAGACTGAAAAGGTGTGAAGCTGCTGTGTTTTGAGCAGCATGCCCCAGACAGGCCTCCTGAGTTTTCAAGAAAGCAGTTTTCACTTCACTGTTTCCTGAATTGGTTGAGTTGTGTTCTGTCTTCCCTCCTAGGAAGTGCTATTTCCTCTACTTATTTCTTTACCTCCATCAAACTTCTCCATACTTAGTGCATTCCTTTGCCCCACTGCTGCTCCATATATGACACATCCCTTTCTCTCTTTTCCACTAACTTGGTGACTCTTATTTGGCGTTCATGAATGCATGTTTTTATAGAAAGACACAAAAAGGACAAAAAAGGTCCTTGTCCTACTGGGTATTTCAGCTTCAAAAATCAGTTCAGAGGACACAAGCTGCATTGAGAATGGTTGACCAGAATTCTGGGAATGACCGTACATAAACCTCAATATCAAACACTCTTCTCAGATCCTGAAACACCACAGAGCAGTACAAAGGAAAGATACATACTCTCTGTTATTTCATGAGACCTTGTAGGCCTGAAAGAGTGAAGGTTACCAAACAATAGACAATTTCTTTCAAAGTGCAGTTCCTCTGCTGACTTTGAGTGTTAGATCTTAAATCTAGTAAAAGCATTAATAACAGTGTTACTTGGGCTTTTTAATTTTTCAATCTACAGGAAAAAAGAAAGGCAATTGTTGTTTACCTGGATTACTGGACCAGCCTCTTAACTGGTCACTGACTTCTGCCCTTGCTTCCCCAGCCCCCTTCAATTTATTCTCCAAGAGCAGCCAGAGAAAGCTTTTAAAACACATCAGATGGTGAACCTCTTCTACTCAAAAATGCAATGGCCTTGCCATTCAATTGGGATGAAAGCCCAAGTTTCACATCATCTCCTCAAACATTCATCTCCCTTACTGTGCTGACCTCATGTGTTACCTCTTCACACCCTTCACTCTGCTCCAGCCACAATAGTCTCTTTGAAAGCACCCAGCAGGCTATAGTCCTGGGGCATCTGCACTAGGAACCCCTCTGCTGTGACCACTTTCCCCCAAGACATCGCCACCTTCAAGACTTTGCTCAAAATACAGCATCTCAAAAAGACCTGTCTCTACCACCTTATAAAAGATCAAAATCTTTTTTTCTCTATTTCTACTACATCTCCAACTCCTTTAATCCTGATTTACTTCTCACCTGTCCATATTATTTATTAACTCCTTTGTGTACTGTCTGCTAATAATGGATGTCTACAAAGGTCCAGGGATCTTTGTTTTATTCACCCATTTAACTCAGTTACCTAGAACAGTGCCTGGCATGTGTGGCAGACATTCAACTAAATTTGTCGAATAAATTAATTCATGGTGAATTGGTCTGAAATTTTTTCTTTGAAGATAATAAAGGTATTATCCTGGAAGGAAAAAAATTATTGATAATGATGTAATTGTAATTCACGATCACTGAATAATCAGTAACTGTTTATTTTCTGAATTCAAAATCATGGAACTTTTACCAATAATACAACTGTTTTGATGATGAAAATTGACAAATTTCTTTTTGAAATAAAGAACCAGTCCCTCTCAAAAAAATCATGGATCTTCCCCTGCCCGCAAAGATTCATAGAAGATCCTCAAAATCCAGAGCATAAAAGTAAGCTGTCATTGGTGAATTTGAGTTAACAAGTGAATTGAAAATTTGGAGAGCATTATTTTTAATTGCCTACATCAAGGAAAACAGGCCTTGTTGCAAAGATATGGGAACTAGGATTTTGGTGCAGTATCAAAATTTTCTCTTGCTGTTCAGTGCATATGTCAGTCAAACTCCTTTCTAGACCTGGAGCTTTTCCTGGTATGATCCTCTGGTCTTAGCGCCTTGGCCCATGTCCTTAACTCATACTCTCTGGTCTCTTAGTAATGTTTTTTGGTCCTTGCTTTCTAACTCCATGTTCTCTGGATCTCTTGAGTGTGCAAGCTCATGCCCTCAGCTTTCTCCTTAAGCCTTGGCTGATTTTCCAAATACCGACCTATGTGGTAGATAAAGAGATGCATCCCTCAGATCCCCTTTTTCAGAAATACCTGTTGACCAGCTGTGGCGAGAACAGTCGGCCATCTCCAACTCCAACTCCAACTCCAACTGCCAGCCCACCAGGTACTGCTTCAGGTTCAAAGGGCTGTCTGCCCCATGGTCATACCTTTCCTAAAGCAGCATATACCCAATGATGGCTCAATGATGGACACTCTAAAAAGTAGGTCTTACTCCAGAGCCCTCTTTAGGCTAGCCAAGGCATTGCCAGGCATGTATCATAATCCACTTCTCCCTCTGCCCAATCCTGCTTTCCCCTCTTTTCTTCACAGGTACTGATCTCTATTAAATACCTCATATCCACAAACACCACCTCACTGTCTGCTTCTGGAGAACTCAAATGGCAACAACCTCCAATACTCCTAACAAAAATGTTAAAATTGAGAAACTTGAAGAGGTAGAACGTGAAGCAGAATATATGTGAGCAATCCTCAAGGAACAACATGTGATACATAAGAAACTTATCAACTACTGAAGCAATGCTAATAATGGTAATGATTTCTCATTGTATTATGTATTCCTAGCATCAGCTAATAACATAAGAAAGCTACTTTGCTTTCTTAAGCCTTTGCTTTCAAAGTAGCCTTCTTAAGACTTGAGCAAAACCTCCTTAAGTTGATAACTCTTTTATAAAAAAAAATAAAAACACCAATTCTAGAGATAATCAGAACATAATTTAGATTCTGAATGAGGACCTAGGAGAAATGAATTTAGTATATCATATAATTCATAAGAATTTCATCCTGAAATTTGTATATTAACATCTACTTGTCAAAATTCACTTTCAACTATGTATCTTTCTGTTTGGATAAAGTGGGTCTAAGATAGAGTGAATTTACTGTTAATATTGTTAATATTTCTGTTGCTGGTGGATACCACCTTATGCTGGCTTAAATCATTCACCCCTATTTTATTGTGACATTTCCCTATATTATTCAAGGTAAAACTGCCATTGAGACAATGCATCTAGTGTGTAACTCTAAGAGACATCTTGCTAGATCCAAAAGCATGCCTAAGCACTGTCTTCCCTTTGCCTAAGGGTGAATATAGTTAGCATTTTCCAAATCCCCTCTAGTCACCATACAATCCTTTTGAGTGGCTGATTTCTGTGCCAAGCCCATTCGGTTTGGCCCCTTATGAGCGGTTCTGAATTCCAAAGGCTGCTTGTTTGAAAATTCATGAGCTTCTCAACGATGTAGTTCTTTTTCTGGCCGCCCCACTGCTCAGTTAGTTCAGACAACAAGCTGCTTAGGGATGGATAATTTTTCCTTTTAGCTGCCAAAACCTACAGGGAGGTTGGTATTTTACTGCTATTGTGGAATTTTCAGAAGTTTGGAAAACAGAGGATTTTATTTTTTGTTTTGTTTTGATATAGGACATTTTGACAATGACTTTGGCAGTGATACAAAAATCTCCATGCTTGTAAACCAGAATAACATTTGTGGCCATCTGGCTTGCATGTAGCACCCTCTGAGTGGGATAGATATAAAAACAGTTAGCAATTAAGAGGTTTAAAATGGCTTTCCCATTAGTTTCTGAACTGAACTATCCCATGATAAAGATATAAAAGGCAATGAAGGGGTTGCTGATTCTTTGTCAGCACACTTCCCATCATGATTAAGTGGTCTGACACCTGCATGATTTCTTAATTTCTCAATTCCCCTCCACTATCATCGCCACCATTCACCCAGATTTCTGGACTCAAATTTCCTTTTGTCTTAAAAATAACATTCCCAATCATGATAAATGACTAAATCCATGAAATATCCACTGTATGGCCAGTTATGTTTATTATTCTCCCTTCTGAATATAACTAAGGCTTGATTCCAAAGAACAGATGAAACCTCTTTAAATAGCATAATGTGAATCATTGGGGCTTAATCTTTATATGATAAACATTAAACATTTTAATAGGACAGTTTTAAACAGTAAAACACATAAGAAAGTTTTAATTCTTGAACCTGAAAGATATAGTTCCTTTAGATCAGGAATTATGCCTTTTGATCTCTTTAAAATTTTAAAGGTTTTTATCTGTTTCTCTGAAGCCTTCAGCAAGAAAACAGTGCTGTGAAAGTCTTAATTTTAGCCTTCTGATCTCCAGAAATGGAACACGATAAATTTGTGTTGTTTTAAGCCACTGGTTTGTTATACAGTGTTCAATTAATAACTCTCCTCCATGATTGCTCTTCCCACACATATATAACTTGCTGACAAAAAATAACCGACAAATACCAAGATATATAAAAAGTACTACAAATTGTAATCTTGTCAATTTCCAGTAAAAATAATAAGAAGCCAAAGTTATCGAAAGATCTAGAAGGAAATTTTGCAAAGTCTGCTGAAATTAAAGAGTAAAGCAAGGTAGGGTTTGAGAAGCGGTGTCCATTCCCTCCACCCATCCAGCTTGCTCCTCAGAATTCTATCCTGACTGTCCAGAAAACATGATCTGCTAGCAACCTGCAGAAGAGGCTTTGTGCTGTCACTTATTTTGTCCTTTTTACATAGAGTAACATTTTTATCCAAGGCTTTCAGAGATTTCTCACTTAGTTGTCAAGTTCAGAAAACCCAGAGCTGGAAGAGATCAGACAGGAATTTTCCCAGGCAAATTAGCATGTTGAAGGAAGATGATGTAAATGGCAGTGTGAATTTCCCCTGTGCTTGGGCACATTTTGCAGCACAGCTAAAACATTAACAAGTGATGGTTTCATGCGTTTGGGCTAGTGATTTACGAAGTTGCTTCCTGATTTAATAGAGTGCTAGAAAAGATTGTTGTTATACCAACTAAAAGAATCATAAAATGGTAATGAATGTTATGAAACTTCATGAATATTTCATCTGAAGACAGGCTGTTAGATTTATCTTGAGGTTAAAGAGCACATAGGCCATAAATCAGCCCCTAGAATGAAACTGCTTGAAGTTCATAGCTGGTGAGAACTGTTTACATGTTAGGCAAGGCTATCTGTGGGTGTTTATTACTTTAGTCACATGTTAGAACCCAGTGAACTTAAGAGAAAGAAAAAATTTTTCAGTTTTAAAATATATCAACTGAAAAATGATCAGCAAAGATTTCTAGGAAGCATTAGAGGTATTTTTTGAAACAAAATTGGCATTTTTATAATTTTCTCATTGAGTTAATTAAGTATTCAAAACTACAATCAATATTCAATAAAAAAGGTATCACAAGGCTATTGAATTGGTGCATTAAAATGAAATAATGAGTGTAAGCCTGTTCTTTAGCTATGAACTACACATATAACAATCATTAAATTAAATCTTTACTATATCATTAGTTTCAAGGCAATTTTTCATTTTGCATACTTATAGTTAGTTTAAAATTCATTACTCATTTTGTTAGGTAGGTATATTTTACGTCCTCTAATAGGACCCCCCAAAAAATTATGCTTCCCCAGTCTATACTAATGGCATAGAAGTGAAATTTACTTCAGTGATTAGGGGATTTCCCTTCTCGCTCTGTAGCTAGCTGAGAGCAAGCCCCTTAACTCCTTTAAATTAAGTTTTTCCCTTTTCTTATGTTTTTCAAAGTATAAGAAATGCTATTTAAATATGAATTTAATCTTTCTGAATTTTTTTTTATTTGGCAGTGAAAATGAAAACCTAAGAGCTCATTTATTCAATTGGACACTCAGAATAATTTTGAACGCTTACTGTGTAACATATGTCTTGCTAGGTGATGGAGATGAAATGGTGGATGAGCAAAATATGATCCTTACCAGTAGCATGTTTTGCTTCAATTGGGGTACACATAAGTAAATAAGAAATTATAAAAAGTGTGATAGCTGACATAACAGAAGCTGTAATGAGAGTACATGGGAGAGGTATGTGCCCTAGAATTAAGAGGTCAAAGATGGCACCTTATAGAGAAAAGAAAGATGGTACCTTAGAGGGAAAGAAAATACATGATTAACAGAGGAGCTAAAGGAAGCCTGTAATGGTTGAAGTGTGTTGGGTGTGTGCTTTTATGGGAGAGAATGAGAATATGGGGAGGGAAGCAAAGGAGGGCAGAGGCCATACCTATAAACCCTGAAAGGAGTTTGAACTCAGGGCAATGGATTTCACGGAAGGGGTTTCAGCAGTGTAGTGATATCATTAGATTTCCATTTCATCTTATTTAAAGTTACATTTCTTGTTTGATTGAGAAAATGTTTTATAGTTTTACTTTTCATAGTAAAATGAAAATCAAGAATTTTATCAATGTTTAAATTAGTGGCTGATAGTTTTGAAAGTAATTTTATAAAGAAAGCAGGGGAAATTAAATTATTTGTGTAGTTAGTTTATGTAGAACATCACCAATGCTCCTAACTGTTGCAAAAGAAGATGATCAAAAAGATACATGCTTCTAAGAATCAAGTCAGAATGGGATAACTACCCTGAAGAATTTCCTGATAATAATGGAGTAGTTTCAATAATAGATCATGAGGTCTTTACAAAGGTCTAAAAAATAAAACTTATCTTTCATTTTAAATAAGAAAAAGTGACTTATTTTTTAAAAAACCATTCTCCCAAGGAAGTTTATTTCTGCATTTCTACATCCTCATCCTGTTCAATACTTAGAATATATAGTATTAAAATAATAACTAATATTGATCAATGTCAGTCTCTAGTTTACATACATTAGTTTATTTAATCCTCATTTTTAAATCTATATAGTAAACATCATTATTATCCTCATTTTAAAGATGAGGAAATTAGGCACAGAGAGTTAAGTAATGTGCCTATGTCGCCCTGTCAGTGAGCTGCAGAGCTGGGATGTGAACCCAGTCAGGCTCTTAACCCCAGTGGGGTGTCCCAGTGTTCTCAGTTGAGACACGCTACCTAGTAACACAGCTGACACAGTTTTCATAGTAATAATCAGTATAATTATCGATGAAAATGACCAAAAAGAAGAAAGAACTGCTCATGTTTACCCTTAAATATTGTTTTATGGTTGTTTATGAGGGAGTTTCTATCTAGAGAAAGGAGGAAATGCCAACTGGATTTTCTATGATGCAAACATACTTTTGCAGATTTGGCACTCAGAGCAGTAGTACATTTGCCCACTGATGACAGTAATACACCACTTACAACAGGATATGTTGTGAGGATTCTCTCATTAGGTGATTTTATTGTTGTGCAAACATCATGGAGTGCACTTACAAAAACCTAGATGGTATACCCTACTACACACCTAGGCTGTATGGTACAGCCTATTGCTCCTAGGCCATAAACCTGTACAACATGTTACTGTACAGAATGCTGTAGGCAGCTATAACACAGCGGTATTTGTACATCTAAACACAGAAAAGGTACAGTAAAAATACAATATAAAAGTGAAACATGGTATACCAGTTTGGGCACTTACCCTGAGTCGAGTTTGCAGGAATGGAGGTTGCTCTGGGTGACTCACTGGAGTGAATGAATGTGAAGGCCTAAGACATTACTGTCCACTACTGTAGACTTCATAAATACTGTACACATAGGCAACACAAAATTTTATAAAACAAGATTAAATCAAGGACAAGAGAAAATGATAAAGTTAAGATGTGTGAGCCTGCTGCTGGCATGATATGGAATACTGTTTTACAGCAAACTTATTTTTAAAGTAGAATTAAAAGTAACAATTAAAAGTATAGGATAATAAATACATAAACCAATAACATAATTGTTTATTATCATTATCAAGTATTATGCAGAGTACATAATTGTATATGTACTCTGCATATACAATTATATACTTTTATAAAACCAGCAGTGCAATAGGCTTGTTTTCACCAGCACCATCACAAACACATAACGCGTCACACTATGACGTTACCAGGGCTATGACATCACTAGGAGAGAGGAATTTTCCAGCTCCATTATCATCTCATGGGACCACCATCGTATATGTGGTCTGACATTGATCGAAACATCGTAATGGAGCACATGACTGTAATGATGAATTCACTTTGTGTCCTTACTTTAGTAGTCATGTATGGTAAATGCATTAAACACATGATATCACTTATAAGGGAATAGATAATTTTAAAAACTTTCCTTCACAGAATATATCATGCTGAACTGTCATTCTCATTACCCTAAACTGAGTTATAATATTATTACCTAGTAGATGTCATATCCTTCATTCAAAATGGAAATCATGTTTTAATTTCTAGAGGAAAGCGCCTTCCATGTTTAAGCCATTGAATAGGGCATAATACCACAGTCTCCCAAAAACAGAGTGATCTGTTCAATTTCCTCCACTCTCCATCCTAAAGAATAAGGAGAGTACAAGATGACAAAAGATTTCCAGAAGCAATGGATTAATAGTCAGAATCAGTTTCCTATGTTTTCATTCATTTTGAACGAATACAAAGTATAATCTTGCTGCTAATATAAATGCAGCAAACTGAGCCATTAAATTGACAGTGTGATCTATCCCACTTCACACTGCTTTATAAGCAAAATGTATCATTCTCAGGAGCTTTCTCTTGGTTAAATAATTGTAAGAAATATATCTCTTGCCATTACTGTTACTGATAAAACACAGCATGTCATCTTAATTCATCCTTCCACTGCTCTATTTTATCATTTTCTACCAAGCGATTGGGATTCTGATCACCCTGCATTTTGTTCTCAGATTGAAAGCCTCTATCTACTCATCTGTTATTCTTCACAGAAGCAAAGCTCTGGTGTAACATATGTTTTCTCACTGAATCTTCACCAGAGACTCAGATGCCAGCAAGCAATAACCTTGGGTTTCCCTTAGAAATCCTCAAAGGTCCCTGCTATGTCTGGGCTTGGAGCTAAAAGAATTAATGGACAAAGTGTCGTTATTCGATTTTCATTTTTGAATTTGATTTGGGGTACATGAGCTTGGTGGAGTAATGAGAATGCTTTACTGATCTTTGAAGCTAGTCATCACTTGATGAAAAGGTTTAGAAGGTTGGAAGCTTTAGCTACATCTCTTAAACTTTATTCTTTCCTTTTTCCTCCGCTGATGTTCAACTAAGCTTACATTTTATATGAATCTCAAAATACAGAGAACCTTTTTTTTTGTCTCAACCAGGTATTTTTACATTTCCTACTTCTAATGACAAATGGCAATTTCTGGCCTGAAATTGGCATCTATTTGAATTATTTTGCATTTCTTGATGGAATTTGCTGAAAATTCATTTATCCATTTAATTCAAATTAGAGAAAAGGTTACAAATAAATTTAAATTAGAAGCAGATTTTGGGTGTAACAAAAGTCAAAAGAAATATATAACCTTGAAAATTTATAGATATTGATCACTTTTATAATCCATCATAACTTATGCTAAAAGCCAAACTGCATACATTAAATCAATGTGTATGTGTATAAATTAACACATAAATATATACACATAAATACTTAGACATATATTCTTATATATGTACATTATATTCATAGAACTTTTTTTCAGTTTTTTTTTTTTCCAGCTGTATTGAGGTACAAATGACATATAGAATTGTAAGATATTTAAAGTACACATTGTGATGATTTGATATATGTATACATTGTGAAAGGACTGCTCCCATCTAGGTAATTAACCCATCTATCACCTCACATATTTATCTGTGTATATATGTGAACATTTAAGTTCTACTCTGTAATTGTATAGTTACAATTATACAAAATAGAATTTTAAAGTCAATATTAGAAGCAATGAGTCACCGACTGTTTCATTATCCATTACTACAAAATAATCCACCTCACACTTAGCCATTTAAAACAATACTTCACTATTTTTCACAAGTCTCTCAGTTGACCAGATTCAGCTGGGAAGTTCCTCTGCTTCATTGCCTGGGGTCACTCACTCAACTGTATTCAGCAGAAGACTGAGCTTGACTGGAAGGTCTAAGAAAGCTTTTCTAACGTGTCTGGCACTTTGGTGCTCTTCCATGTGGCCACTCCCCATGGCTAGCTTGGACTTCCTCACAGCACAGCGGTCTCAGGATAGTCAGACTTTTGCATGGCAGCTAGTTTCAAGAGGAATAACGTAAAAGCTGCCAGTTCTCTTGAGGGCTAGACCAGGAATTAGCATAGCATCATTTGAGCTGAATTCTATTGGGCAAAGCAAGTCATAAGGCCAGCTAAAATTCAACAGGAAGGGATGGACTCTACCTCTTGATTGGTAGAGCAACATCAGTGTAGAGGAAAGAAATACATTGGTGGTCCTTTTTGGAGACTATCTAGCATGCCTCCCTAAATTTAAATTTCAAAGGCCCCTGTTTTTAAATAGAAAAGAAGTACTTTCAGACTCCTTCACTATACTAGGCAGTAATTGTTTTTTTCCAAAGTATTAGTCTGTCTAAATTCCATATAACCCCATATGTTTAAAAACCTATAGATTAATTTGTTTGTGATGTTCTCCTAGACATTCACTAATTTTAACAGTGAAATCAAACTTCATATTTCAAACTTACTCTTTCCCTTACTGTTCTTCCAATCTTCACTAGCCTCTTCTTCATTAGTTTATATTTTCCCCTGCAACACAACTTGAAATCAAGCAGAAAATGAAAACTAAAGGCAAACTTACAATGTGTTACACACATAACCCACTCAAAGTAGTCAAACCTAATCATCCATCCAGAAGATCAACAGACACCAGGACCCTGAGAGAGGCTGACAAGCAGTGTTTTTTCCCATCCATCTTATCAGACACAATTGCCCCAGTTTTCAATTACGCACACCAAAGATTTCCCCCATTCACAGGAGTTAAGTGAGAGGAGACTTTATGTTTAACAAGCATCTAATAAATGTTAGTCACAAAATATTATTTACAAATAAATCAAAGAGAGTTATTCTCATTCTTTTGTGTGAAAACATTGGTCAAGACTTCAATATATGCTAGACATTGGAAATATAAAGGTAAATTATCTCCTCAAAGTTTCAGAAAGCTAAGAAAATATAAAATAACTCCTGAGGCTTCCAGGTTTTTTTTAAATTTTTAATTTAAAATATGAAATAAAATGACCTCTCAACAGTTTCCATTCATAATGTTTTTAGTATCCTCAAGTGAAATTAAACCAAATAAGAGTGCTGCACTAACATAAATATATTTAACAATAAAAGGTTTCTAAAATAAAGACAGAGAATGATTTTATTGACAGATTTCTCATATGCAGATCATAGGTTTGAGGGGCATAAATCTCACACAGAAAAGTCCTCCGTAGATTATCCTGGAGTGGGAAAGTCAGCTCCCACAAGATATGAGTGATACACAGAATTTGGTTTATTGATTAATTCAATATATATTTATTGAGCACTTTCTATGTGCCAGCTTGGTGCTGGATATGCAATAGAAAGCAAAAAGATGCACTCTCTGCTTTCACAGAGCTTCCTATCTAGTGGTAAATACAGACACCCAGGCAGCTACAATCTAGTGTACTATATCTTAAGAGTGAATAATATGAAGTCCTATGGGAGCTAACAATAGGGTCCTCTAATCCAGGGCAGGGGGTCAGGAAGAGCCTCAATAGAAAAGGATAAACAGAAATGGGTTAAATGAAAGTTTGAGTCGGGGTGGGGAGAAGAGTGTTCCAGGCAGAGGAATAGAATGTGCATAGGTCTAGAATTAAGATAGGATGTTTTCTGGGAACTGAACATCCTTTAGTCTGGCGAGAGGATTACTGTAAAAGGAAATTATAGAATGAGAGTGCAGCTTCAGCAGGCATGCTACTGATTCTTGGGGAGTGGAAAAAGATTTTAGTTATGGAAGTCGAATAACATCCCTATTTGAAAGATTTCTATTTGTAGTATATATCAGATACATTTTTAGCTTTGAACAGAATAAGCGTATATATGTATTTGAGCATAACACACACACACACACACACACACACACACACACACACACACACGAAAAGAATGGGGAAGAAAATACATCAACACGTTAAAGTATGCTGGATGGTGAGATTACAGATGATTTTTTTTTTCTAAATTTGCTACTTTGTATGTTCTCTATCTTTTCAAAGTTTTATGCATTACTATGTCCAAATATTATATTTAACAGAAAAACATCATTATTTTAATGTAACTTCTGAATATAACTACAAATGATGTTTCTGAACTTTTTTATAAATCCTCTATTTCTAATGGACTCTTTCTGTACAATTGTTCTTTCTGTTTTTTTAATAGTAAATGTTTTCTATTTGGAGGACAAGTCAGCCAAATTGAGTGAGTAACAAACTTTAGAACTGGATCCTTTGTAAGAACAAAGAAATATTAAGATACAAAAAAAATATACATTTTAACCATGTTTCCTACTCACAGAGCATAATCCTTAAAGATGGTAATTACGTTTTATATATATATAGTTCATATACAAATGTGATTCAAATCCAACATACCACAAATTACTTTAAAGATGTTATAAACATCCCAAATTTCACTAAAATTCACCTCTGAAACAAATCACCTCTAATCTTCAGAAAGACATAAACAGAAGTTAACATTTTTCTGATTCTAAAAGACTCTTCCCAGTTTTCTGTTCATTAGTTTTATCCACTATTTTTAAATTCTACTTATCAAACCCAAATCCACAAGACCATCACCAGGTTTGCAATTTAACTCCAAATAGACAGGAACACAAACTTGTGTTTAACCTAGCACGTATGGGTGAGACTACATAAGATGCACACAAAATAAATGCAGCTGGGGACAACTGCAATAAAGAAGGCAAGAGTGATGCACATCCTCGAAAAGCAATAAAAATAAAAATGTTTTGTCCTCCTAGCTCCATTTCTCAGAGCTGAGTTTATGCCATTTTCCATAATTCCAGGCAGGACTGTCAATGTGGAAAGTGAATAATCTAGCCTTAGCTCACACACAGACCTTCAGAGGCCCCTGACATGTTCACACCATCAAAATTTGTAATTTAATTTGTTTATTAAAAAAAAAAAACCCTCACACTTGATTATCAAATGTGATGAGTCTTAGACCTAAGATTTAAAAAAACATACCCTAACATGCCTGAATTACTAACTATTAATTTATAGTTTTAAGTCTTTACTTGGCAAAACAATTCATTTTTCAAAGACTATTATAACAAGTCTTGGGTACAGCCAGAGCAAACATTTGTATTTTTATTTAATCTGGCCATTTCCACATATGCTCACTGTGCCTTTAGGAACAGAGCCATAGGGAGACAGTAAGGCTGCAGCCACTCACATTGCGCTGGTAACCACAGTTCAGATTGGTAGGCTAGCTGTGTCAAAAGAAACGCGAACATTAATATTTATAACATGCATTTCTCCCATCTTAAATCTACTAAAGACACTGTCATATTTATCTTTAGGCTATTCTTGTTAGGAACACAGGTATCAATTTAAAAAATGGTAAAGAAATTTCTCTAATCTTTTTTCCACTGGTGTCTAGTTCCAAGTAAGAAAAATAACATAGGTATTTGAAGTTCCCCAAAACTGACAGCCCCTGATTGGATAAGAAAAGACATTCTAGTTACATATTACCTGTATAGTTGCCCACCAAATTGAAAGTGTGACTTATATATCGAAAACAAGAAGAACAGTGACCAAATCCAAAGATGATGTGATTTGCAACAATGCTCTAATTTTCATTTTTTCCTACAGTAGCAGACCTTGTTCTAATCCTTTAAAATCTGGGGGGTGGGGGTGGGGGGAGACAGAGCCCTGGCTTAAGGACTGTATGATAACCAAAGAGGCTAAAGAGATCTGGGGATTATCTGCACTATTTTCCTGCCTCAAAGAAGACTATCACCCAAACAATGTTGGAAACAGTTCAAGTCACAAGTGGTGGGTCATGCCAACTTTTAGTCACAAATTTTAATTAATCCAAACCCTTATGTTCAACGAATGTGTCTTAATGCTTTAAAGCTCCATTGATGGAATATCGTCTTGGTACCTAATCTTAAAATTTTTTTAAAGAATGAATCTAAGATATCTTTCCTTCTCTCCTTCTTTGATTTTCTGAACTAAATAAATTTTACGTCTTGTGAAATCTTTGGAATAATTTCCCAAACAATCATATTTTATGTTCAACAACATGGCTTGCCCAGTAAAATCTCCACATAGCAGAAAAGGCACACGGTCCATAGGAAGTGAACTCAGATGCTTTCAGACTGAGTGATGCGAACTTCATCTGATCATGAGGTCCACTTGTAATTACAGAGATGCAGCCTAGAAATCATATTTAATGATTCCAAGTAGTAGATCAAAGGGAAATGTATGCTGTACACCTGAAGCATGAATTACAGATATCACTCTCAAATTTTTGTGTGCCTCACAATTACCCAATGCACTTATAAAAATGCCCATTTCTAGAGTCTTCCATCCCCAAATATCAAGCACAGGAATCTATATTTTTAACTAGCACCAAGACAGTTCTTGAGTAATTGATCTATGGACCACACTTCGAGAAACACGAAATAAAAGTATATATTCTACTGCTAAGGAAAATCAATAACAATCATTTAAAATAGTCATTCAGTATGTCCTATGCCCAGAAGTAGTAGAAGATAGGGTAAAAACAAGGCAGACACCATCCTTCCCTTACGGAACTGATACTCTTATCTGTCTGATACAAACAAAAGGAAGAAAAAATATGGCTGTATATAAGAAAACTGGTTAATGTTTATTATATCCTTCATCCCTGGTCTTGCCTCTCAACATACTTTGCACAGTATAAATTTTAATGAGGATTAATTTAGAAACAAAACTTACTTAATATATTTTTAAATTCATAAGTTCCAGTGATGGAAGAAAACAAAGAAAAATATTTCATTAGGGTCTCATTACATATTGTGATAATTTAGAGTTTGAGTTCTACTTAGCAATAGCAGACTAGAAAAAGCTATCATCCTGAACCACGCTGAACCGAGTTGCTTCACTTGCTTTTCAAGTTGAGCCAAATTGCCAGGTATGGAATCATGTGGTTTGGGTACGGGCTTGGATCAGGTTTCGTTGGAGGCCCTTAAAAAGTGATGCCTAGGAAAAGGGTATTGAAAACTAGCATTCCAGTGAATAGTTCATCAGTCTTGACCTCTAGGAGCTTTTGGTTGAGCTGGGCGCTCTTTTTTAAAAACTAGACAGAAAAAAAACTTGGCAATGCAATAGAGCAAAAAAAAAAAAAGTACTTTAGGAATTCTACAAAAGAAGAGATTAGTGAAGTCTGGGAATAGGAGAAAGTGTCTTGTGGAATAAAAGGCATAAAATAGATACTAAAGGATAGACAGAATTTAAGAGATAGAAGAGTATCACTATAAACACCGTATGAGTTCCAGGGGAGGGACCAAAATAGTCTGAATATTACTAATAATTTTGAAATATCAGAAAACATTAGACAGAAAGAATCAGCCCATAAAGAGCAGGTCTTGAGATTCAGATCAATTGCAGCAATTACAAACTCATTTCAAGTTAAAATGAAGATTTAAACAGATGTTACCAGGTTCTTTTCAAATAATCCATAACCATTTTCACATTTTTATTAATAATGTATAAGAGTACAGACATCCCTAAAGACTCTCCTTCCCTAATTTACCTTTGCAACTGATGTTAATTGAGGTTGTTCTGTTTTGTTTTCTCATTTGTCTGAAGAGTATATACTAATATTTCCTTCTTATTATAATTTACATATTACTAAGTTAAAGCAACATTTTTTTGTCTTGTTTTGTCTTTTGCCATTTGGAGTTGTTCTCTCATGAGTTGGTTCTTTAAATCTTTCACACATTTTTCTATTGGCTTATTTGTCTACTTCTCATCAATTTTTAAGTTGGCTCTCTGTCCTTTGCCTTGCAGTTCTTCCAAATCTACCAATTATCAGTTAACTTTATCATTGATTTATTTAATCATACATTTAGCTAGTCAAATAATTCTATCTTTCTTTTTATGATGGCTTTGTTTCCACTTGATCAAGAAAACCACCCCTGCCTATTGGATCCAGCAGTCTCATAACTGGAAATCTTCTTGAAAAGAAAGAAGAACGACAGCACATAAGGATTTATGTACAAGATGTTTAATATATCATTATAGTAGCCAAAAGTCTATAAACCAAAAGCATGTCTGCCAATAGTAAAATACCTAGGCAGATTACAGTTCTTCAGATAAAATGACTGAGGCCTAAGCAGTTGTGGTTTTCCCCTGATCATGGGCAATAAGTGAAGAGTCAAAAGTCAAACCCAGGACTTCTGACTCTAAAGCTCTTGCTCTTTTCAATTTTAATAGCTATTGTCAGATTGATTTTTCAAATACAAAAAGGAAGGCAAAGATCTAGTGCCTTTTTCTCTCAAGGCAACCCTTTCAGTGGTGATTATATTTTATGTAATTCTAGCATTGGATTTGTAATTCGCATCATTTTTCTGACACCACATAAGTCCTGAGAATATAAGCTTGGGATGATGAAGGAAAAAACTATTATGATGACAGGCAAACTTATTGCAAGTTGTCTTACATGTCTATTTGGCTAATATAATATTTGTTCTCTTATGTATGGCCCAGAGCTGGGAAGGAAATTTTGCTGTTCGAGGTAAGTTAATAAAGTTTTCCATACATTAGAGAGTGTATTTGACCCTACAAGTACATCTGCTTATACATGAGGGAATTTGAAAAGCCAGTGAACACATCCAACCATCTCTGACAGAAAAATTACATAACTATGACATTTTGCATACAAATTCAAATGTTTAATGCCAAGGCACTTGTATTTGAATTTCATGTGTTTAAAGAGATGAATACAGTGTGGTCACAGATTCTTTTTATGTTTTTAGAGAATAAAAAGGCTCACAAATCTATCGGCATTCCTTAATTCTTACAAAAGGGATTCCTAGTAAAGATAAAAGCCTTTATTTTGCCTCAGATGTTACCCAGCAAAGACTTTCATTTGATCGTAAACTATTACCAAATGTTTCAGTGCACTTTATAAATCTATGGCCCTAAGAGATAAGGGATAAGGGGAGATAAGGAGAGCAATGGGAATAGTCATACATGGACCTGTTCTAAAGTATTTATAGCCTTCAAAGGGAAATAAGATACACATTAAACTATCTCTCTCTCTCTCTCTCTCTCTCTCTCTCTCTCTCTCTCTCTCTCTCTCTCTCTCGTGTACACTATAAGGTAAAATGTGCCACATAGAAAAAGATGAAGCAGGATAATGTCGAAAAAGTATGGGCTTTAAAATCATCCAACAATGTGTCTGATTTTCAACTTTGCCAATGTGACTAGACAAGTTACTTAAATAATTTGTTTTGATTCCTTTTTTGCTATAGGATGACAGTAACAGTGCATACTTTACATAATTATTATGGTGGCCAAATAAAGTAATATGTGTAAATCATATAACTCAGTGCCCAGACCAAATAACCTGCTCTATAATGGTGACTATAATCATTATAAGAAAATAATTCAAGAGGTACCATCAAATTTCAGAGGAAAGAGAACTAATTTTAAGAAACATTATAGAGATAAAATTTATAAAGCTTTTCAGAGGTTAAAACTTAATAGAGGTAAGGGAAAGGGAAGCAAGGTTGATGAAAGTTTTGGAAACAAATGACTTCAAGGGTGATTGTGCCATTAATAAAAATAAAGATAAGTCTACTGCCATGCCACCCTGAACAAACTGATCCTGTCTGATCTCGGAACCTAAGCAGGGTCGGGCCTGGTTAGTATTTGAATGGGAGAAAACCTAGGAAGACCATCTAGGAAGACTGGGTGTGTAGGTGTGTGTAAATAAATAGATAGATAGATAGATAGATAGATAAATAAATAAATAAATATAAAGATAAAAATACAACAGGACAAAGGGATTAACCAAAGATAGAAACTGTTGTTTACAGAAAAGTACATCATTAGTTTTTAACCATCTTGCATTTAACCAGGTATTTTCATGATGTTTAGAAATAGAGAACATGAAAGTCCTTTTCTCATGGGTCTATTTTAAGTAATTTAAATTACATGTTCAGCAAAAATGCTCAGTATGATAAGAGATGTACTTTTATAAAACTTCACCTGCACAGGCCTCCTCGGACCATACAGCTGTTTTGGAATTACCTAATTGTGCAAGAAAATGACTTTGACAGATTCGAAAATCTGGTTGTTGAAGAACAAATGTTATTGTACCTACCTTAGTGATGAATAAAATCCAAACCAAAAATGAATCCAAAATTTCAAAATCCTTTATGTTAAAAGAAAAAAATATAAAAAGACTTTGAATACAGAATGATGTAAGCTTAGGTTGGGAGATGCTTTGAATGATTAAGTCCTTTATTACATAAAGAGACCTACATTAAATGAAAAAACTCAGGTGGTTTCACAGAGCACAAGTGACTTTTAGTAACCTACAGGAATGCTTTGATAAAGGTAAATTAGCTGGATAAAAGAATTTTTCTATTCCCTGCCAGAAGGCTCTTGGTGTACATCCAAACACTTCATTATTTTTTACATTCTTTAGTTTTTCTTTAGAAGTGATTAGTACAATATCTTAAATTATTCAAAATGTAAAGCTACTTTAAAACACTTCTTCCACTCTGTTAACAGAGAACTCATTGTGTGGGAACTAACCTTAGTAACACATCTAGGAAACAAATGAAGGCACCATGATTGTATGAACAGTTTTCCCACTGGAAGTTTTAGTTAACTGAGTTGACTCTACCAGGCCACAGCAAATAAAGGAAGATCCTGTAGCAGACTATTTAGCCTCGTCTTTGGATTTTTTTTCCGAAAATAAATACCATGGTTTTCTTGTTTTCCAATTTCATAACAGTAATATGCACAGCTCTTTCTAAGTGTAGTTTTCCTGTTAGAATTCTAAAGCTGTCTAGAACCCGACCTCTACTCGATACTCTTCCATACTTAAAAATGAAATAATATCATAGTCATGAAACATGCATTCATAAAACTACGGGATATAACCCTCCAGCAAATTAAATGTTCTTTGGAAATATAGCTCACTGGAAAAGTTCTATCCAACAAAAATCTCTTATTTCATGCAATATGTGAGGAGAATCCTTTTAGATTTTTTTTTCATTCATTAGTTCCTTTTTAATACAGAGAATATAAAAACAAAAATAAAACAGTCCATAATCCCACAGCACATATAAATTTGTGACATTAAAAAAAATAAAAAAATAAAAAAAGATGAAAATTTTCAAATACTACTGAAAGGTATAAAATTAAGTCTCCTTCTCCTAGACTAAGCCCTTTCCACAAAGGTGAACCCTGTTAGTAATTTCTTGTACGACCTTCAAGAAAATAATTGACATATCCAGTATACCAATCTTTTAAAAATTTTAGGCCAAGGAATCATACAAAATGATTATTCTGTGCTTTGTATTTTTTTTATTTGATGTATCTTAGAGATCTGTTCCATTTTTTTTAAAAGAGCCAGGTAGTGTTCCAGTATGGATGTGCCACAATTAGTTAACAATTTCCTTAATTTGTGGACATTCGGGCTATGTCCAATTTTATTTTGTTTTGTTTTTCAATAACAAATAATGCTGTAGTAAACACACTGCTCATAACTGGAGAATGTCTGTGAGCATATCTATAAGAAAAATTTCCTAAGAGTGAACTGCATGGACAAACAGTATGTGCATTTAAAGTTTTCATAGATCTTATTAAATTGCCTTCCAAAACATAAAACTAAACTTTATTCCTAACATCTATATGAGAATACCTGCTTCCATGTGAATCACCAAACCACCAACACCAAAAGGTGTTGAAATCTTACCTCCCACCACCTGTGAATGTGCCTTTTTGGCAATAGGGTCTTTGCAAATGATCAAATTAAGACGAAGTTATTAGGGTAGGCCCTAATCCATTATGGATGTGTCTCAAGAAAAAGGGAGAAATTTGACACAGAGATAGACAGACAGGCCCATAGGGAAAATGTCACATGAAAATGAAGGTGGAGAATGGGCTGATGCACCTACAGGCCAAGGAAGGCCAAAAACTGCCTACTAGCTACAAAGCTAGGAGAGAGAATGGAACAGGTTCCCCCTCACAGAAGAAACTTCTCCTGCCTGCTGATACTGTGATCTTAAACTTCTAATCCCCACAACTGAGACAATAAATTTGTTATTTTAAGCCACATAGTTTGTGATAGGTGAAAATACTTCATTGTTTGGTTTGCCCTTAATTCATCCTTTTTTTTATCTTCACCTATCCTCAATTTTTTTCATTTTTATGTTGCTTAGCACCCTAGTGCAGTGTCTTAAATGCAACCAATATTGATAACCATTTCCTGAGTGAATAAATACATGCTGTAATAGGTAGGCTAGTAAATTGACCAAAAAAAAAAAAAAATCATAGGTGAAAATGTTAAGTCATTATCATTTTGATTGGTATTTCTTTGTGAGTGAAGTTAAGCATCTGCTTATTTTATTATTGGTTATTTGTATTTCTTTTTTCCTAAAAGTGTATCATATTCTATGTTCATTCTTCTATTGAATTATGCATTTTTATTATTGATTTGTACAAGTTCCTTGCAAACCAAAGAACTTAATAGTTTGTCATGTGTATTGCAAGTATATTATGCCTTCTAATTTGTTTTTTAACAAAAGGACTTTATACTAATTCTTTCATATGTTTATGATATTTTAATGTTATTATAGAGCCCATTAGTTAAATTAGTAAAACTAGTTAAATTGGTCAAAAGTTTTGTAAGGCTTTTGGAATTTGTGTCTTATTTAGAAACATCTTTATACTTATAAATTACAAATAAATACAACTTATTTTATGGTTCTAGTTTTTATATTTAAATTTTGATTCATATATTAGATGGAATTTTATATTATGTTAAGAATGCCAAATACCAGCAGTTTCATATGGCTCAACTTGATGACTTATTTCTCTGTACAAGTAAGGTAGTTTCTCTAGTTTACTTTTTTCTTAATGACTATCCAGGTCCTAATTCTATTTGATATATAAACTATTTCTTCTCTAATGACTTTTAAACAAAACCAAATATGATAACTATTTAAGTGAATTTTGTTTTTTTCTTACCCATTCTTATTTCTAATGCATTTTATTTTTATAATTATGATGATTTATCACCATTCATTGTAACGATGATAAAGAATATTTCTACATATTCATATATATGTATTATTGCAAATGAACTCAAGGATCAATTGGTCAATTTTTCTTCCCTTCTCTATTAAAAAAAAAAAAAAATTGGCTTATGATAGAGTTTGAATTAAATTTGTATAGATTATTATTGGGAAATTGATATCCTTACAAAACTGAGCCTTCTTATTTAAGAAAAAATTATTCCTATTTGTTTTCTTAATGTAGTGCTTAATCCTTCTAAGATTTATTTCTGCATATTTTATAATTGTTTTTAATTGTCATTATAAATGAGATCTTTCCTTTATCAACACATTATTAATGTTAGTTGGCTGAAAATCTATTGATTTAGATATATTAATTTTATAAGTGACCACTTTGCAAAATTATTTAATTTATAATTTTATGGTAATTCCCTTAAGTGGTTCAGGTAATAATCTTATCATCTACAAACAAAAATGTTTGCCTCCTTTTCAGTATTTGTTTTCTATTTGGCATTACTTTGCACTTCTATAAAACTCATTAAATAGTAATGTTGATATGCGTTCTCCTTTTCTTAATTCTGATACTAAAGATATTTTATCTTTTGTCATTAAGCCCTAATTCCAAGCAGAAAAGGAGAATGGATAAATTCTAATATCTGAGTCTCATATTCTACAAGCTTAAAATTAATTTTGAAACACTTGCCTCATATTGTTGTTTTGAGAATAAAATTATGATACATAAAACAGGCTTGGGCCATTGGTAAGCATTTAATGAACGTTAAGTAATTTATCCTCCTGATAAATTTTAGATGCTTTAAAAAATTCTAGGTATATATTAAAAGAGAATATTTTTATTTAAGTAAAAATTATTTGGACCAAAAATATTCAGGAATAATGAAATCATCACGTATTTATTATGTTGCTTTTATGAGCAAGACACTGGAAAATCTCTGGCACTGACACTTCCACTGAGACACTCCTACCCATTCCCTGACTACAGTGCAGCTGCCCTAGGTTCTCACCACTCAAACTGCTAAGTGGCCTCTGATTTTGATCCACATGACAATAATAGCAAGCACATTTACAGAGATGAATATGTGCCAGGCACTGTTCTGAGTGTTTTAAGAATGTTAACATTTCATTCTCATACTTTCATTCCCATCTTACAGATGTGGAAACTAAAACACAGATTTAAGAAATTTTCCAGTCTTTCAGCCAGGAAGAGGTCAAGGTGCAAAACCAAGCAGTCTGCTCCTAGGCCCATACTCATAACGAGCATTTAATACCCACCTAAGAATAGAGTGTACACTTTAATTCATCCACTCATTTGATATTTAATATTGATTCTTCTTTTACATCTGTTCCCTCACTTAACATCTGTACTTTCCTTCATATTCCTTTATCAAGCAAACTAAAAGAAGCTCTGATTAAATTCTCCTAATTGACTGCAATTGTCTCCTAATTGTCTTCCCAACTCTCCCATGCTCTCTATTCCACCCCTCATTTTATCTGACACTACTCTGCCAAGTTTAATGTTTCTGAAATAGAGTTCAAGTGTAAATATCTTATTTGGCATTTATAATGCCCTGTAAATCAGGTTCTAATCTATCAAGCTCCCTAAAATATTTCTATCTGTATATTGTGTTATGTCTAAGTTGAATTTTTCATCTTTCTTCGAGAATACCCAACATTTTCCAAACTTTCAGTCATTTTATGTATTGTTTCCTCTACCAAGACAGGCCTCTCCTTATCTCTTTAGAAATCCTAAGCCATTTTTCAAGGACCTTTTCAAATGTTAACTACTCCAAGGAATCCTTTCTCAAGCCCCAGGCTAAAAGTGGTTTCTCCCTCTTCTCCCTAACCTAGCAATTTGAACTATGCTTGTGGCATAGCTCTGCTTTACAGTTAGTTATTTGTGTACATATGGCCACAGCTTGGGCTAGCGTGCTGATAAAATATTTATAGAAGAGACTGTATTTAAAGTATATTTAGGGAGGATTTTAAGATTGAGTTGGTTTTTGGATAGGCAAAGAAGGCAAGGAAAGCCCTAAGGAATGAGCTGGAAAAAAGGAGGAAGAAGGGTAAGAAGGTGAGAAAACCAGAAGGGGAAATTTATAAAAGGGAGAAGTTAGAAATAAGATTGAAAAGGTAAAATCTGGCTAGACTATTGAAGACAGTTGTGGCACAGGAGTCTCAAAAAGATTAGATAATTTACCCAAGATCATATAACTGGTATGTAGCAAGAACAAGAATTTGATTGAAGGTCTGGCTGCTAAAAATCTCATCCCCTTTCAAGTCCACTATTCATTCTCATCTAAAATGTGGGCTTCTCCTAAGAGTGCTGGGTAGTACGTTTGAGAGAACTTGAATAAGATCTGTGTGACACTGATTGTAGGGAATTGAGCCCATTATTAACAATTTAATAAGAGCCCTTACTCATTTCTTGTAGAATTAAATATGAGTAAATTAGTTGGTCTGCAATGATTTGCTTCCTTATGAGCAAAGGAAAAAAAATAGCACTTTACCCATTTTTTAAAAATTCCTTTGAGTAATTCACCTTCAAAAATCTGATTAATTTATTTTCAGTTAATTTAGACACCTCAAATTTAAAGATGAAATTTGGTACAACGAGTAGCACAATGTTTTATGAAGCCTCAGAGAGCTTCAGATTTACTAAAAAATATTCTACAGTAGAACTTCTATTGTTGCCAGCCTCCAAGACAGTGGCATTCATGCCTTTGTGGAGTCCCCTCTCACATTGTATGAAAACTGGTCTCTGACCAACAGAATAAGGCAGGAATATATTTCCAAGACTGCAAGTCATAGGAACACAGTGGATCCTGCCTCTCTCTCTCTCTCTCTCTCTCTCTCTCTCTCTCTCTCTCTCTCTCTCTCGTTCTCTCTCTCTTTGGAATCACTTGCTCTGTAGAAAGCTAGCTGCCATGTAATGAAAAGCCCACATGGTGAGGAGCTGAGGTTTCCCACTAACAACCTCAGGCATGAGCTTGTGAGTAGATCCTTCAGCCTAGGCAAGCCTTCAAATGACGGATGTCCCTGCTAACATTTGGACTGCAACCTTATAAGAGACGCTGAGCCAATCTACAGAATTCCCGATCTACAAAACTGAATTTCCCAATTGGTCTCCTTGACATGCTTTAATTTCTGAAAACACAGAATTATAAGACTTAAGAATATTGTTTAATACTTCATAGTTTTGCATGTGTGTGTGTGTGTGTGTGTGTGCGCGCGCACAGAACTGGCAACAATATAATTTTCAGGGCCTGGTACAAAATAAAGGTATGAATTCCCTTGTTAGGTAGCTAGTCAGACATAAGCGACAGGGCGAACAAAGGCCTAAGGGCCCAGCCTAGAGACAGTCCAAAGAACACCCTATTGATAGTTAGAGAATCCCTAATGCATCCCTAGAGACAAAGGACAGGAAGACCTGCAATCAAATTCTTGTTCTTGCTACATATCAGTTACATGATCTTGGGTAAATTTTCTAATCTTTGAAACTCCTGTGCCACAACTGTCTTCAATAGTCTAGCCAGATTTTACCTTTTCAATCTTATTTCAAAACTTCTCCCTTTTACAAATTTCCCCTTCTAGTTTTCTCAACTTCTTATCCACCCTTCCCCTTTTTTCAGCTCATTCTGTAAGGCTTTCCTTACTTTCTTTGCCTATCCAGCTACAGATGCCTGTGCAGAAGGTACTACCCAATTCTGTCCCTGATTTAAGCTTCATTATACTATTATATTTGTGTCTGGAAGTTCATGAATCTAATTATAACAGACTGAATTCTGGGTAAGTGCATGCATACTAGGAAAAGAGTTACATAGCAGTCAAGTGTCAGTCAAAATAACCTCACTTTTGATTGCCTTTCACCTAGGAGTGCCTTTGGAACCACCCATCATGGCCCAAATATAATGCAGACATTCCCACTCCTGGGGTCCCTTTTGTTGTGGTGGTGGTGGTTGCTGTTACAGTGCTCTGTTACAGCTCTCATTGCTAAAACCATGTGCCTCCTTGGGGTATGCTTTGTCTTTCTAAAATATACTTTCAGTAAATCTATTCTGAATCTCACTGATGTGTGATTCTTCACTAGATCAATGAGGAAAAATCAAAGCAAAATACTAACTACACCTCTGCACCTTTATCCCTCCCCACACCTCATGCCGCTGGGGCAACACTGGATTTCACATCGCCCCAGTGGTAACACCCTTATTCAAAAAGTATTAAAAATTTCAAAATGGCAACAAGAGAGCATTAAATCAGGCATGGTGCGTGGTTTCTGAACATGGAGTCCTTTGTGACTGCACAGGTCACATGCCCATGAGCAGGCCTTGTATGTGTGTGTATGTGTATGCTTAACAACCATAGTTAATATTTATTTACCATATATCAGGAACTCTAGAAAATAAAGCTTAGAGGTTAACCTGCTGAAGTTCGAACATGTTTTAAATGATATGACTAAGATTTGAACTAAGCATAGGTACCCTTGAGTCCAGACTCATAATTGCTACATTAAATTACTTTAAGGCTATTGCTGTGGTTACTATTGCAGCATAAAAATTACCCTTAAAGTTAACAGCTAAAATAACCATTTTATTTTGCTCATATTTTACAGGGCTCAGCCAGGCAGTTCTCACTTGCAGTCTCTCATGCAGTTGTTGTCAGATTTTGGCTGGGGCTGTAGTCATCTGGAGGCTCAACTGGGTTGGGCATCCAAGATAGATGAACTCATATGTCAGTTGATGCCAGCTGTTGGCTAGGAATGACTTGTCAACCAGAGCATGCACACACATATGTGCCCTGCAGCATGGCAATCTCAGAGTGACTGGATTTCTTACAGACTGAGTGTCTCAAGAGAACCAGACCAAAGTTTAAAAGTTTAAAAGACTATCTGACTTAACCTTGGAAATTACATAGCATCACTTTTGTTGCACATAAATGAATGACTAAGTAGATCCATATTCAGTGGGAGAGAACATAAACCCCACATTTCAATGAGAAAAGTATAAAATGATTTGTAGATATGTTAAACCTACCACAGAAATAAGTTGGACGGTCATTTGGATTCAATGTATATTTGAAATTTGCCTCTATTAAGCATCTGCTTATTCTAGTGTAACTTAAAATGCTCTGGATTATTGTTTATAAGTACAGATGAGATTTTATGATTAACTAATTGCTGTGGATAACATTAGATAGAAGACAAATTAAACACACTTGTTGATTTTATTCATTGATAGGCAGTCTAATTTATAACTATGCATGTAGTATAACCTTATTGTGGGGGACACATTTAACCTTGAGTCTGACCTTTACAATCAATATTTAAATATAAAAGCAATAATACTATAACTTGTATTAATAAAAATATTAGTGGTAATTACTATATTTACCACTTCTTCTTACATTAAGAGGTTGTATTTGTATTTTTGAGGGAAAATGAATACTTTGATGAGTTGCTATTTACAATTCTGCACCCAATTTCCAGTGTGTAGGGTTTTTTCCACATACCACCAAGCAATTCTCTTGACAGAGCTGGGTGTTCTCCAATTCAACTCAATTCTGATACTATCTGCCTGGAAATAGTGTCAGAGTCCAGAGGCTAAGGGCTCATTCTCACAACGCCCTCCCCCATACACACACTTCAGACACAAGTGAAAAGCCAGGTTATCACCTGAACTTCTGACTAATTGGCTATAGGCTATAGATCAGAGGTTCCAATAACCCTTCCTTGGCTTTGATTATTTGCTAGAGCTGCTCATAGAACTCAGAGAAACATGTTACTTACTAAATTACCATTCTATTATAAAAGGATAAAACTCAGGAACAGCCAGATGTAAGAGATGCAGAGAGCAAGGTATAAGGAAGGGGGCATGGAGAGCCTATACTCTGTGAATGGGCTATTCTCCCTGAATCTTCACATGTTCACCAACCTGAAAGCTCTCCAAACCCTGTCCTTTTTGGTTTTTTAGAGAATTCAATTCACAGGCACGACTGATTAAAGCACTGGCCATTGGTGATTGTTTAATCTCCAACCCTTCTTGCCTCCTGGAAGGAAGGTCAGGGGATGCAACTGAAAGCTCCAACACTCTAATCACATGATTGGTTCCCCTGGCGACCAGCTCCCAACTATAGGTTGCCTAAGGGTTTTCCAAAAGTCACCTCATTAACATATAAGAGACAACTTGATCACTCCATCATTTAGGAAATTGCAAGAATTTTTGGAGCTCTGTGCCAGCAACCAGAGGAAGACCTGATATATACGCATTAGTATAAATCACAATAACACACCACTGTTTTTAAAACTGTGAAAAACTTAACAGTTGTTTAACATTGTACAGGTGTAAGAGAAAAAAAAAGAAGAAAAAGATCAAAAAGCAGAGAGAAATAACGAAAAATGAAAACAAAAGAAATGGATAGGGGTTGGCAAATTATACAGGCCAAAGTACACAGATCAATTCCAGTTTTATCTGTTTTTATATGGCTCTCAAGCTAAGAATGTTTTTTACATTTTTAAATCTTTTTTTAAAATCAAAAGAAAGATATTTAATAATGTGAAAATTAAGGAAATTAAAATGTCTATAAATGAAGCTTTATTGGAGCACAGTGAGCTCACTCATTACATATTGTTATGGCTGCTTTAACACTCCAACTGCAAAGCTGAGCAGTGGTGACAGAGAATAAGTGGCCAACACCACTTAAAATATTTACTATCTGGCTCATCAAAGAAAAAAGAAATTAACCAACCCTGATCTACAAAATGAGAGTTAGAGTGGAAGAGAACTAGAATAATAGATGAAGTTATTCCTACTAGTGTAAAACACAAAGGGTCACACAGAGCCACTTAATAATGGTGATAAAAGTAAGTTTATGAACTTAAATTATTGAGAATATTAAAAATTTTCTTTCCTGATTTCACACCCATGATAACTGTGATATTTGCCCTGCATATCTATGTCACTCTGAGAATGTAAAGCTGCAAATGTATCATATATCTTCAATAACTGTAATTTAATTTTCTCTACTTATAAATCAGAGGCTCTGAACAAGCAGATTTTTCATGAATGTGTGTGCCACAAATGTGAAAATTTAGAGAGAATAAAACTGAGGATGTTTTTTCCATTTTACTCTTTTATTTGGCACAATACTATAAATTATTAAAGAGACAGATGTTCCTTGTGACATACTTTCTATTGTGCTTTCAGCTATCACTAGCAGAGGATCAATGGGCTGACAGGTATCTCAGCCACAAACTATAGTCTCAGCCAGAGACTCCAGCAATTCTATCCTGAATGACATTCCAATTTTATCTCCTATAGAAAATCTATCATTCAGTGTCATTTCAGAGGTGGTTGTTAAATCTATGAGTGAATGGGATTGCACAAGGGGAGTAAAGACAAGGGACAGAGTCTAAATGCCATACAGGGTCTCACCTGGGCTGGAGCTCCAAGAGCTGGGGTATGTACAGGGATAAGCATAAGTGACCCTCAAGCTATAGTGCATGGAGCCGAGAGATCGCTAAAAAACAATGCTCAGGTGGGAGAACTAGACATCTAGTGCCTCCTGATGCAATGTACCTATAACAGCCAAAATGTTTAAACTAACATTAATCAAAATGTTTACATCTAACTTTCAGTTATGAATTCAGAAAATAGAAAATAATGGATATCATGAAGAAAAGTCTAACAAAAATCAGAATATTAGATTTTCTATAATAAAAATGTCCTGCTGTCATGGAAAAGTCATCATTAGGGTAGGGTCGAGGGAGGAAGAGGTAGAACTATTCTAGATTAAGAGAAATTTAAGAGATATAATTTTCAAAATTTATACATAAATTTATATTGATTATATATTGATTTAAAAAATGCAGTTAGATATTCTGAGAGAAAATTGAGAAAATTTAAATATGGACAAAAGAGTAAATGATATCAGGAATTTGTTTGATAAAGTTAAGATAATGTGGTTATGTAGGAGAATGTCCTCTTTTATTTTTAATTTAGAAGTGTATACTTCAGTGTTTAGGTAAATTCTTCCAGATCTATAATTTACTTTAAAGCAGTTTAGCCTTTGCTATAAAGGTGAAGCATCATCAGCATCTAAGTAGTAGTTATATGTGTGTTAATTCTTTTTTGTATGATTAAAAATTTTATAACAAAAGGTTTTAAAAAATATTTCTGGGCAAAGAGGGGTATAAACCATACAGAAGCTTTATCAAAGCGTTGATCTAAGGGTTTATTTTACACTAGAATGACAGAATCAAACAATGTCATAAAAAATAAATAAATAGGCCAGAGTAAGCAGGTATGTAAAAGAAAAGTAGAAGGCAAGACCTAGAGTGATACCCTGAGATACTCGTATATGAGAAAGTGGCCTTTATGTCCCCTTGGCACAGGAGTGGATAATGTACCAAGGGTGTTCACACAGAAAACTGAACTTCCATGGCCCCTGTTCCCTTGTTCTCTTTCCCTTGTTTGCAAATTTAAATGTTCTACTCCTGTCCTTGATTTTCTCAGATATTTCTTTATAGCATATTTCATTGCTGATTACTCTGTCTTTTATCCTACCCACCTTTGCCAAAGGTTTCTCCAAAAAGGAGGAATACAGTCATAATTAGAGAACAGAAATCTGACTTCCTGTGAGAGATGACTTTACTATATCACACTGCCTTACCTTTTAACTAGCAAGGAAACACAGGTTGATGAGAGAGAGACTTCTATTAAAAAGAGACTATTAACTACTGTTAGTGGGAAAGGGAAGGCTAGACATAATCAACCATCTCCCCTAAGGAATTAGGTTTAGGAATGGGGAATTAAACCCCAGCCTCTGGTAGAGCAACCTTGCTTGAAATATGCCAATGAAGAGAATTAGAAAAGTGGGTGGTCAAAACTAAAAATGGACTGGACCCTAATCACAGCTGTGACTGCTATGTGGTAGAATCCAAACATAATATGTCTCTTGGGTTTTTTTTCTGAGATTGGATCACAGTAGCAGTCAAACCACTGTCCAAATAGAGTTACTAACATCACATTAAATGCCAGTCAAGTCCATTCGAGGGTGGATGCCCAGCAGAAAACAATATCCTGACATGGGACCATTACTGGTTCTACTGTTTACTTATTTGTCAAATGTACCTGACCTGCAATATTCAGGAATCTATTTTTTAAAGCCTGTGTGTTGGAACTGCTTATATTAGATTAACTTATATGTGTAGGATAAGGGGGATTCTCCATAGAAGCTCTTTTTCATGTAAGGACATCTAATTTCAGATGTTTCAACCTATAGAACAAAAGGGTGAGACAAGCAAGCATTTTAGGGAGAGCACTGAAACATGCCCTTTGTGAGGCTACAGTAGAAGAGAGCACATAGCTCTAAATTAGTTTAAAATACTAGGTTCAGATTAACTCTAACTTTAGGTATTAAAGTAACTTAGAAACATGATCTCAGAGCCAGGTTAGTGATTTGAGGAAATCCTAAAAACTAAAAAAGAGAGGAATCAGATGGCTAAAAATGGTAATGTTCAGAAAAAAAAAAAAAAGAAAGAAAATAGAAACTATAGAGGTGGATACTTTACAAAATCTAAATATTCAATAATTGATCACTACACAGTTAGTTTGTGAACATTTACAAAACAATGTAGTGATTGCTAAAGCACTTATATATTTTGAAACAATAGTGAAATCATACATAACAGTGAAACAAGACACAAGAGGTAAATTAAAAACAATAAGTCTAGAAAACTGAATACATATTTTTCATTATTTCCAGATGATATAATTGTATAATCAGATAATTACGGAGAATCAAATGAAAACTCATTTCAATTAATAAGACAGTTCAGTAACTTAGCTAAATAAAAGATAATTAAGAAAAACTAAGAGCTTTTCTATGTTTTGCCAATCACCATTAGAAATTTTAATGAAGGCAAGTTCAGGAAGGCAGCACCTGGCTGGAAATGCATGAATCAGCATTGTTCAGTGTCCAAAGAAAATAGTTAAGAAAATTCAAAACCAGATGAACATTCTTAACAATGCTAAAAATTAAGACTTTAGGACAACCTGTTGTGGGATGGGGAAAACTGGCACTAATAACAGGAGCTATGGAGATCAAATAGTTGTTACATTTGTGGCCAAACTATATACATACTTTGCATTATTCGTCTTTTATAGTTGAGCAGTCAAAAAATAGTACTTCATTTTTTACCTACACAATTATAAAAATATAAGGTCAACCATATTTTAAAATTAAAGGTTAAAAAATAGTAAAATTTAAAACAATATAAAATTTGAAAATAATTTAAAGAGAAACAAAACTAATAACAACAAAAAAAGTCATCCACATAGCAAAAGATACATGAAAAAGAAGAAGAAAGAGAAGCAGTGAGGGGACAAGAAGGAAGAATAAATCAAAAGTAGAAAATGCAAAACAAGATGGAAGTAGTAGGCAAAACACTCAATTATGGCAATAAATGAAAACGAATTAAAGACAGTCTCTAGTAATGAACCTTAAACAAAATACAATCATGCATTGTCTGTAACAATCACACTTAAGAAAATATGACACCAAAAAAACCTTAAAAATTTAAGCATGTGAAAATGTTTATGAAATACAAAAAAGTACAAAAATATCAAAGTGATGATGCAAATGCAAAGATAATTAGCAAGAAAATAAAATATAAAAGTTTTAAGAAAAAAGTATAGCTAACATGAAACATAATATATTAAATAAGAGCAACAAAAAGTACAGGGGTAATGTTTTTTTTAGAAAAAAACAAGAAGAAAAAACAATCTAATGGGAGGTAATAATACTCAGTATTTGATTGATCAATTAGGAAAACATCGAATAATAATATAGATCAAACTTTAGATCCACAAATAACTCTTTGAAAGTACACAGTTAACATTTACCAGAATAAAAAGCTTCTCTTGTTCATTCAATACATATTTTTTGTAACCTGTAAGTAAGACAATAAGTAAGACAACTCCAGTAACCTGACCCAGAGAAGATGCCATCAAGTGTTAGGTAATAAAGAGAGCTCCAGGACTCACCTAAAGAGCAATTGTTTTGACTATCCTCTCTGATCACAATGGAACAAAACTAGGATTAAATATACACACAGAGAATTTATATCAAAAGTGCAATTAATAATATTTAGAAATTAATGTCAATAAAGCATCACATATAAAAATGTATGAGGTACAGGCAAAATTAAGTCAGATGTCAATCCATAGTCTTAAAAGATGTCATTATTAGGTAGGAAATAAAACTTAATAACCAAAGTATTCAACTCTAGATAAAATAGTAAAACAGAGCATATGTAAAATAAGTCTGATTAGGATATAGAAAGTCAAAAGAATCCATCCTCTCATCCTAACAACCAAAGCAAATAAACTGCAAAATCGGAATGTTTAAGCCAATAAGAAATCTAAGGATACAGAGAAACCTAAATGAATTAATTCGAGAAATGAAAAAGCCCTTCATAGGAGAAAAGAGACCACAGCTGCTTACATTCCAGGCATAATGACAAGAATGAGGACAAATGTACTACAGATGGGTTTAAGGAGGAATGACTAGAACTTTCAACAAACGTTTAACCACCATATGGAATTACACACCAGAATTCAAAGGAGTCACAGCTATAGAGTATATCTGTACCCACAAGACGACCCTTTCCCACAGTTCTGATACAAAGACAATTCCCCAGCAACTCAATAAGCTAGTAGTCAGATAAAGAAGAGAAAGATAATCTAGAGTTAAGAAAGCTGGTGGCTCAGCCATAGCGCACTAAGAAATTTCTGGAATCTTGCTAGTGGTTAGTTTCTGAACATCATTGAAGATAAAGTCCTCATCTACCAAAGCTGAATCAAATGAAGGCTAAATAAAGAAACAGTTAAAATAATAGACTAGATTAACAATAGAGGACCACATTAATTTAGGTGCCACTCTAGGAGTATGACAAAAGAAGTGGCACATCCTTTTTATGAGGTAAATACTAATTTCATTGTCTAGCATCCTTTTACACAATATACCCTCTATTTAATGAGACATACAAAGAAGCATGAAAATGTGGCCTGTGGTCAAAAATGTCAACAGAAGAAGACCCAGAGATGACTCAAAGGTTGGAATTATTACATAAGGACTTTAAAATACCTAATAAAAAATGCTAACAGATCCAGGGGAAAACAAGCATGAGGAAGATCAAGAATTTCAGCAATGAGTTGAAAGCTATAAAACCTAAGAACCAGAGGAATGCTAGAGATGAAAAATATATAAGAAATGTTGAATGGAAATACCAGAATAACCATTGTCATTTCATTCTTGATCTTAAGGAAAAAGCATTCAGTCTTTGACCATTAAGTATGAGGTTAATTAGAGGGGAGTGGGGGAGGGAAGGGGGTAGGTTGGTTTCTTATAGATATCCTCCAATTGAAGAAATCCCATTTTTTGTTTGCTGGAAATTTATTTTATTATGAATGAAAGTTGAATTTTGACACATTTTTCTGCATTAATTTAGATAATACAGTTGGTGTCAGAAAGCATTATTTGGGAAAAGGATGAGGGGACAGGGGATGATAAACCTTTAATGCCAACATATCTACCAAGTCACCTGTGGTGTGAGATAGCAGTTGCCCTGCCCTCAGTTACTGGAGGTAAAAGTTACCTATGAAATTTAGAAATATCAGACTCAGCTCCCAGGGACATATAAAGAAATGCAAAATCATGACAAACGAGCTAAATATACAATCCCGTGGTTATTTTTATCTGTAACAGCTAAAATGAAAGTAAAGTGGTTTTGGGGTGGATTCTGGTGCTACAATAAGCTCAAATTTTGGCCTGTCCAAGCTACAGCTTCAAGTTTCACAGCCATTACCAAAAGAGAAATTATGCTGGAAAAGCAAATAGCACTTCAATAACCTCTGGTCACCAAAAATGTAGTCAACGTTGTGAGGAACAAAAAAAAAGAAACACTGAAACCAGGGATAATATAAAGGAGTTGTCTCATTTTGTGGACCAATAATATTGGCTTCCTGAAGAACCTTTACTAAGTAGATTGTGAGATTGGCTAACTTAGATACAGTTTTGTTTGTTTTGTTTTGTTTTGTTTTGTTTTGTTTTGTTTTGTATGTTGCACAAGGATGAGCAGGTTGGGGTGGTGCAAGACCCATAGCTCACTACTGAACATCACAGATGACTGCACAGTTTCCCTGGGAGAATGGCCTGAACATAGCTGGCAGGCAGACCACGTCGGGCCACTACTTGTAATCCTGGGAGACTATAAATAGGTACTGACAGGAATAGACAGTTATTCTAGACAAAGATTTGCATACTTGGTGGTAGATGCAAATGCTCAAAACACTATAAAAGGACTGGAACATAACTTACTATACCAGTTTGGACCACCAAATTACCCTCTTTTAGATCAAGTAACATAGTTTACAGCCAACAATATGAGGACAATTTAATAATTCTTAAAATGTAGAAATGGCTTCTAAATCTGCATTGTCAAGTATTTAGAATTAGTTTGTGATGAACAATTACATAACTATGAGAAGGAAATAATATACTATTTTCTTAACTAGAACACCTGCTTTATTTTTATATAATCATTTATTTCCTCTCTATATTCATCCTTAAGTCCTCATAAATTACACCTTCTCTATAAACTAATGTCTCAAAATTGCACACAGTAAATCCACACAAATCTGTAAAAATAATGAGTATGCCAATGTTGATGATAACAACTGATATGCATATAACAAGTATACACAGCTAATTAAAAACTTAATTACCATTTCATTATAAAAGAATACCTAGGACAATGAGAAAAAAAGAAGAAAAGTTAACAGAGAGAAATTAATTATAGAAATTTTTAAAAGCAAGATTCAAAAAGTGAGAAAGGAAGCAAAAAAAAAACTCAATAAAACTGATCAGTAAAACATGTAACAGGAAACAGGAAATGCTTAAGGAGCTGATACAGCAGTAATTACATCCACATCTCTTTCTGTTGGATACCTCAGGGAGTCAACTCACATTCCTGGAAGACTTCATTCTTAAACGTTGTTTTACTTATTGTCTTATCCTTTTTTCTTTTCTTTTAAAATTATTGAACTCTCCATCAATGATATCAAAACAAAATGTTAACATGGACAAGAAATTGCTTGTAGTTAGAATTTGATTGTTTTGCGAATGATTACTTGATTACTTTGATTGAGTATGGAGTAAGAGAAATGAGCCTTGCTATTTTACCTTAATTCATTAATGACAGACATTCATTCTTTTATATTCAACAAATGTCCTCATTTTGTACATTTTTCCCATAATTCTCAAAACCACGAGAGTGATGGAAGAAGTATCAGAGAATATACAGGATTGCTGATGGTGCAGATGAAGTCCAGAGTTAAGAGAAATTAATACAAAGATCCTAAAGACATAGCTACCTTAATAAGTCACTGTGTTGCTACAGATTCGTGGTTCCAAGGTAAGGGGTATGAGACTAGGGCAGTTGGAAGAAAATGCGGAGAGCTGTAGGCAACCACGACATAGTTCTTTATTCCAGCAAGGGCACAGCCCGCCTCACATGGTGGCAGTGTTATCCAGCAAGGGCATGGCACCCCCTCACATGGCAGTGGCACCTTTTACTCACAGGTTAAACAATAGTGGCACCCTGCCAAGTAAGAAGCCTGTGCATGAGTACTGGGCACATGGTTACATAAGGGGAGAAGTGTCAAGTTTCTTCCTCTCGGAAGCTAGTTTCAGGTGTGGGAGAGAGCCTAACTAAGGCTATCTTTCTTTCTTCACACAGTCACACACTTTTGTTTAGGTCTCAAAGTGTGTGGATAGGAGATAAACTTAAAGATACCAAAATTTCACCACTATAATTCCAACGAAGTTTTAATATTTAAGACAATGTGAAATTATTTAAATGTAAGAATTCTTATTTATTATCTTCCATTCCTATCTTCTGGTTCATTTGGGTTTCTTATCTGTACTCAAGAGCACTAATTTTACTTTGAATACAATTCAAGGCTATTGCTTTACTGCAAAATGACTCGAATATGAAAGTTGTCTTTTTAGGGGCACCATCTGTTGTTTGTGATACTTTATATCACAGTTCTCCAACCCCCAGGCCGCAGACTGGGTACCAGCCTGTTGCCTGTTAGGAACCAGGTCGCACAGCAAGAGATGAGCAGCTGGTGAGCCAGCGAAGCTTCATCTGTGTTAGCAGCCACTCCCCAGTGCTAGCATCGCCGCCTCAACTCCACCTCAGATCATCAGGCATTAGATTCTCGTAGAAGCACCAGTCCCTAGTGCCAAAAAGGTTGGGGACTGCAGCTTTAAATGAAGGAGATTTCAATTGCTAACTATTCCACAGAAACATATGAAGAGAATATAAAGGGTTCGGGTTTCTAAGAAAATGCAATATCTTCTAAGCATGAAGAAAAGCCCTTTCTTTAAAGTGTTTGCAATAACAAATAAGGGTTTGGTTATATTTGATATACATAGATCTTTTCTGGTAAAGTAAAATAACAGTAGAATTAGATCAAGCCTTCTGTAAAGCAAGTGGAACGAAAATCAGTGATACTCTTATTTACAATCAGATAAGGACATAAACAAATGGAGAGAAAGCAACTTGCCAAAATCAAATGGTTCTGAAAAGGCTAATTGATATGTTCTCCCTTAATTAAGACATAAATATGAGTCAATTGTGCAAGGACAGAGTTGAGCTTTAGAGGGCAAGTGGTCTAATGGCATTTCTCTGGAGGGGTTAATCAGACTTCTCAAGCCTTAGCAACTTGTTTTTAAATGACTTGAATATGCTAGAACGTCTCATAGGAATAATTGATGAATACTAATTAAGATTCCAAACCCACTGAAAATAAGAAGTTATCAGACAAATATTTAGACATAAGAGTACCTATTAGTAATGTTCTGAACTCCTTCGGTGAAGGGTTTTCAAGAACAGCTCACTCAGACTATTACAAAAGAATAGGAGCTGCCATCTTTTGTGAACCACTCTAATCTATAATAATCTACCCTGTCAATAAACCAGTTAAACTGTGGCTTTGTCGGAGAGCTAGGGTCAGAAGGTATTATCGTAGATTGTCATTTTGCTCTCTACATAGTGCACTACACATCATTTTAAAATGATATGCTGTGTTCAATATTTTATATGACTGAAGGATAACTCTAGACTTGAATTTATTGCTCCACATACTTGCAGCTAAATCATATAATATTACTTCAAACACTATTTTCAAAATATCTGCTAGCATAACTGATGATAAACTATTTTATATAAAAATTCATTTTGCCTCACTTTTCATTTACTACTTATTGCTTTATGTTATCTAAAATATTTTATACACAGAAAATTCTTTGATATTTTTATATATGATCTAATTCTGTTGTAGTTTAGTTTGAGAATTAAAAAGAAAACTTGCCCTCTGTATGAAAATTTTTTAAGATTTTGCTCTGTTTTTATCTTAGAGTTGCTATTATTTAGGAAGAACTCTTTTTGGGGGCCGAAACTAATTCTGTTTTATTGCAAACACTTTTCAATATGGCTGAGAAAAAAATCAGGACAAATATGTTTTGTTATATTTATCCCTGAATTACTGATATCTTAACAAATATCAATTAATCCCGATTTCAGTTAAAACTTTATTTTTTCTCAACTTTCCTCACAGTGACTATTTAAACACTTACACTTCAATAATAATATCTTATATTCCAAAGTTTAAACCAGCAACCACACTCAACAAAAAATCAATGAGGTGCTTTCCGAGACACTGTATCACTTAATATATAGAGGACTCAATAAGCCAATAGGTTACTTATTCAAAAGAAATAAAAGTTATCTAGTATGGGCAAAGATCACACAATGATTACAGAAAGCATTTATCCCTTTGAAAAAAGAATACTAACAAGATTATGAAAATAGATTTTTTTTACAAAAGATTTTTTTTCTTTTCTGAAAATATGTAATTAAGTGAAAAGAGACCTGGATTTGTAAGTCTAGAAACTGACATTCTATATATTTTCTCGAAATTTTAATAGAGCTTCTTTATGTGATATGGGACCCACCAACTAATTACTATAGTTTCTAACCTTACACTCAAGGTCATTTAGGTACAGAGATTGCTGTGTTAAAATAGAAACCAAATTACCCAAAGTAATTTTGTACAATTATTTTGTGTAACATGTGCTCAATCTATAAGGCATTATATTTTGGCATTTAGGATCACAGGCCAGTAGATATGATTAATAAAATATCAAAAGGTTCTACAGAATAATCTACATAGATCATACATGATTTCCTACCAGGCATTTACCTATGAATAACCTCTGAAGGCACTGTGTGTAGTATTGTATCTCAATTAGACATAAATCAAGAAGAAAGATGATCCAGGAAGCAGAGGAGCCAGGTATTTGTATCTCTCTTGCTCAAGTGAAGATACAGTCCATGTAACCTAAGGTAAATTAATGGGTGTCTAGTTCTCATTCCTCTTTCCCACCTCCATAAAATAAAAATGATGACACACACCAAGGATCACCAGAATGCCAGGATCTGAAAAAATTACCTTATTCATCTATACTCAAATCTCAAACAAAATACTCCATGTAAACTTCATTAAGATAACTTTACTTTCCAATGTCAATTTTATGTTTATTTATAGTTACATAAAAAAAAAAGTGGTCTTGAATAAATTGGCTGAAATGAAGTCTCTGTAAACTTACTGAAGACTAGACTAGAGTGGGGAAGTAGTCTTAAGAGTGCAGATAAATCATGTTGTAGACCTTAAATTTACACAATTTGTCAATATACCTCAATAAAGGTGGAGCATAAAATGGAAAAATGCAGAAGGAAGAGCTTAAAGCAAATAAAACCCCAGATCTATTATGTTTATATAATTGTAATGGTTTACATGTAAAAAGTAATGTGATGGGAATTGTGTAAAAGAATAGAACATGGGCAGATTATAAGAAAGAGGAATTAAAGGTTTCTAGGAACATAACATGTTAAATTGTGGTAACTGTGATAGTAATGAATAAAATAAAATTGAGTACTTAAAATATAAAGAAATAAATCTTCAAGTAAAAGCAGAACATCTTTGCAACTGCAAAATCTATGACCAAGATTTTCAAGACCATTTCTGTTCTTGTAAGTAGGTTTATAGACTGCTTTTATAGACATTGCTAATTTCCACATATAATAAGCAAATTTTCCACCAAATTACCTATTGGCTCTTCATGAATTCATCTATGTTTTTAGCTAACAGCACCTATGACATGGCCGGCTTTGAATTAAATTCCAATAAGAAATATTAGGAAATTTCTTAACATAAATTATCATTCAGAATTTTCAAAGAAGGAAAACTATAATCTCAGAGGATTCTACAAAATCAATACCTATGTTGAACTTAACTATAAATTATTTAATTTCTAAAATAAGGTATAAATTAGAAAAAAAGAAACAAATTTATCTTTATTTACAGATGACACGACTTCAACTATTTGGGGCACATGATCACCCCTTGGACAGATCACTACTCTGGGAGGTAAGTGAAGAGCTATCAGTGGTCCGGCTTAAACCACATGCCCACTCTAGTGAGGACATATTTGGAAGCTCTACTATGACACAGTGGATTAGATAACACCAGTTTTCCTACAGAAGGAAAGGGTTATTAGCAGAAGTCAGAGAAAAGGAATGCTAGAAAATTTTTTTAAATGTAGATATCATGTTGGATTACTATAAGCTTTAAATAAGACTACAAATGTAAAGTACTTTGCACAGTGCCTGGTATATAATAAGTGCTCGCCAACTGTTATCAAAGTGGGGACCATCTCTCCCTCTTCAAATGTTCCTATTTTTGACTGTGAAGTAAGAACGAATGCCTTTTAATTTCAGAAATGTTGAGAAGGCAGTTTGCTCTCTGTCGCTCAACCTCTCTTTCTAACCCTCTAATGGCCGCCCCAAATTCCAGTTATGAGAGCAAGTCTCGGGAAATCTGATTGTGATAGCAGGTCTATGGTTCAGCTTTACCAGAAAAAAAAATTAAACTATTATCATTCTTCTGTATGTGAACTGTATATTTTTTAATTGAATCCAAACTCAGAGGGAGAAAGGTGGAATTAATCATCATGTATTTGACTGGCAAACAGCTTCAAGATCGCCAGCACTAGCTGTTATTATTGTCATTGGCAAGAGGGTGGCACTAGGACCTATTAAACATAACAGTTGAGATTTGGTACATTATAGCCTACTATCCTTATTTTTTTGTGATACAGGGAAATTTACTAACCAAAGAATACCTATGTAAACAAATAAACAGCCAAACTTCAGGGTCTTGGGGTTCCCAATTTGAAAAAAAAAAAAAAGGTTAGTCATAACTTACATAAAGGACTAATATCGAAATATCTTAATATGGGATTAAACAAATATCAGGGTTAAATGAGCCCCTTCAACATATACTTATATACTTCTTCAGACAAAAAAAGCCAAGCAGGACAGGAGTAAAAATCAGGGTGAGGGTCAGAAGAAGATAAAACATAGGAGAAAGAGACTTTGCCTTCAAAGGGAAAGCAATGTTATAAAGAGACAAATTTTAAGTATATGAGAAAGGGCTTTATGGAAAGACATTATTTTAAAAGGATTAAGATATACAAAGAAGGTACAAGTAGATAATAAGTTTTCTACTTTGTGAGTGAACAGACCAAATGACCACTGAGGTCTTTCCCAGCTCCAGGAAACCAGAAATTCTTTAAAACAAAGTTTCTTGGTAACTCTTTAAGAAAATGAAGAAGTTTATATTAATGCTTAGTTATTTTTTAATTCTCAAGTTTAAACTATAATTCTCTTATTTCATTGTCTTATAGAATTTCAAAAATTTATATATTAAAAAAATTAAATTGTATTACAAAGGTTGCCTTCCCTAGAAAAATGCATCAGACTGTAGTAAGAAGTCTGAATCTGCAAGAAAAACAAACAAAACAAGTTTTCACAACCACCAGGACAAAAAGTATCTGATTTTTACTTCTACATTAAAACTACTGAAAATTTATAATTTCTAGAATCTAAAATCATTGAGAGAATATTACTTATTGACCATGGAATTCTATATTCAAATATAATTTAGAATGCTTTTTAATATGTCAATCCAATGACATCAAAGTGATATTTACATACAGACAAAAATCATTTGAATTTGCACAGGTAGTGTGACTACTCCTGAATAATGTATGAATAATAGATATAAAAATAATTAACAAAGAATAGTTAGAGGAACACACAAAATCCTTTTGATGAGCTGCCAGGAATGCACCAAAAATACAAGTACTTTTTTCTGATATCATGGGTGAATGCCATGTAATTCTGTAACTTTCATTTTTACATATGTATAAAAGAGAGAAAAAATACTTAGATTTTTTAATGCTTAGATTTCTTTTGCTTAGTGAGAGAACAGAACTGCCTAAGAATTTGAACTAGGATATGTTAACAAAATACAATTTCAAATCTTATTTCAGGATCTTTGCAAAATTTTGAGTATAATTAGGGGGAATATTCTTGAGAGTAAGAGAGGTCTTATTAACACACAAAGATCAAGGATATCCCCTAAGTAGAGGTAGCAAGGAATTGTAAAAACAGTGGATTTAGGTTATTTTCTGTTATCTGCTATGCTGTGGACGGTCACCATGATTTTGGACGTTCTATTAAAGTACACTTTATGTTTAAGTGATGCATTGGGAGGCACATGGTCACCCAATGGCAAAGTCAGGCAGAAATCAAACAGTAGATTTAAGAGAGCTACAACAAATGGGGATCAAGAATTCAACATGAAATCTCACAAAGGGTTAGCTGTGAGAAGAAAAAAAAAAAAGACCTCTCCCACCTATCATTCATCTGGAACCTCCTAGCTGCCACTCAATGTTCCTGGTGTGCTTGTGTACAAACACATGGCTGTACTGCCCACTATTTTCAGATATACTATTTAATTTTTCCATGTATCATTTGTTTTGAGTCTCTTAAGGTTTTCAGTCACTGCTGTTTCTGCTTATCAGTCACAAATTAGTATTAGTATGTCTTCATCAATTACATTTGCCCAGGGTCATTGGTTAATCCCATAGTGTCAACAGTACTTATGAGCTACACCTTCCCAATAACTAAATTTTAAAGTTTAGGATTTACAGGTGTTGCATCTCAATACAGAATTATCCATTCTCCTGGCTCTACAGCCAATACAAACAAATTACCTCAACAAAATTATATTTATGCATTAAAACTACAATGTTTTCCCTACCAGAAGCAGAAACAGAGAGTGTAGATGGATCTCAGGTTCCCTTGCCTAGCTCAAGAAGAACTCTGTAAAAATTTCAAAGAACGATTGGTCTGTGAGATACCTTCAAATGTGTGCTCTCAACTGAGAATAAAGCTATCATTTTCTTGCATGATGAAGTGACAACAGAGCATGCCCTTGGTTTGAACCCCCATATTGACACAGGTTGGAAAAAGAGAATTAAAGCCATCATTATATTAAATAAAATAGATCTACTGCCTGAACTATTCTCTCTATATTAGTTATAGATGCGTATCAGATCCAATTTAAGATTATCTTTCATTAGCCAATTAAAGTAATAAGAGAATTCAATAAGAACCATTTATACCATGCACTTGATAATCTTCAGGTAATTCTCATGTAAAATTAGTTTTCTCTTAGAGAAAAATTGTTGAGAACTAAAGACAGTGATCTCTAACTTCCAAATTCCCTTTGTCTCTCAAACTACCTTCACATAGTTTCCTGGTAAACAAAGGCACAAGATAAAAGGTGAAAATTTTCCCTATATTCTCAAATCCACATGTTTAATATTAAATAATAGAGAATATGTAATCCTGGTCTTATATCTTCCACATTGATCAACCAGACAGTGATATAGTAGCAAAGAAGGTAAAATATATCTTCTTAATTTGTACTGTTTTCAGGTTAACATTTAGAGCATATGACTACCATGAAAATAAGCTAAAAGTCAAAAGATATCGTGAAGAGTTTCAGGTAATTAATTCATGTCTCTAAACTATGGATGCAAAATTTTAAAGGTTTCCATTTAGAGATAATAAAAGAAATATAGCCTAGGATTACACTGGAGTATGCATTTATGAGAGTGCAAATTGAGAAAGTACAATTATGAAAAAGTGCTGAAAGAAAAGTAAGTTTAAATGTGATGTTGTCTTTCCTCACAAAGCAAAGCAAATATATTCAATTATTACTACTATTCCCCTAGATAAAGAAGTTAAAATAGAATGATCCAGTGTTGGTAACTTCTCACTGAATAGACAGCATACCTCCCTAAGGCCAGCCCCTGGGCTCTCCTAAAGTCAGAACACGGTGTTTCACACCAGTAAAACAGACTGTATTATCTTACTGCAGAAGATTATTACCTCTGGGAAAAAAGAATGGATGAGCAGCTCTTGTTTTTCATGAGAAAATGTATGTGCTGATTTATCAATTAAGGGAGTTTTAAGACATGGGGCTACCCTAAGCATAAGGGTATACTTTCAAACCACTTCAACGGAGAAGAAAGATAATTTCTTACGGCTTCTTGCTGATTACCTGATTATACACAGGTCAGAAGTTTAGTTCTGAAAATCCGAATGTAACCTGGGGGAGATTACCTTCTCAAGGTTCAGGTTGTCATGTGTCACAGGATAACAGTTACACACATCTGCTTCACCAACTTCCTAATCCTACCAGTGCCTGCTGCTCTTTACTGTCCCAGCCAATGAATGTGTTGGTATCTCATACCTGCAGGATTTGCTGAACGTACCTAAGTAGCCCCCCATCTTGGCCCCACAGGGAGCTGGTCTAACTTGAACAACTTACATGTCACTTTTATTTCTGATTAATAATTCAATGACTAGAGCTAAATTTTTAAAGCAATTCATGAAGTTTTAACTGTTCAGCCTTCTTTCCTAATCAATGGCAAAGGAAGAGTACTGAACACATGATATAGTAAAGGTTCTGAGTGCATGTTTGCAGGGTAGAATTTTTAAATATCCAGTAAAGTCAATCAGAAAATAAAAATTACTGTTTATGGCTGTGAGGAAATTAGAAAAGACTAAATCATATGAAAAATACAATTTTTCCAAAACCTTCAGTTAGTTAAAAACTCATGTTGGATTCCAGTTCTAATGACTCCCCTGGATATTTCCTGAGTGCTTATAGAAATTGGGCTAATATTAAACTTTTGTCATCCTAAGACAGCTAAAGAGAGATGGGAATTTATTTTAGTTCTTGTTTGGTATTATGATGAATAACCTTTTTTTATTATTTCAAATCATTTCACTGAACTTTAATCTGACAATAGATATGAGGTTAAAAAAAAACCAAACAGTTATTAGCATATGCCTCTACCAGCAACATGAAGGATCCTTATTGTAATAGAAATGTTATGTATTTTGACAGCATCAATGTCAATATCCTGGGTATAATACTGTACTTTGGTCTCACAAGAAGTTACCATTGGAAGAAGCTAGGTAAAGGGTACATGGAACCTCTCTATTATTTCTTACAACTGTATGTGACTCAAAAATTATCTCAAAATGAAAAAAAAAATTATGAATCTAATATGCTCACTTAATCCCCATCTGCCCTTCTGTGGAAATTGGTAGACATGGAAAAATTTTACCTCAGAGTTGTCTCAAATCCAGTTTCTCGTGCATTTTGAGGCTGAAAGTTCTCTTGCATTTTGGCTCAGGAATCCTAGTCTCAGCTTTGTCAATAAATTAATGATCTAAGCCAGCACTTTACTTCTCTGGGCCTCAATTTTCTCATATAAAGTGAGGGACTGAGCTAGATATCTTTTACATTTCTTTCATACTCTGAATTCTCTATGATTCCAGGTACAGGGAAATAGTAGCTAAGTATTTTTGAAGTAAATTATAGTAACTCTGACACCTTATCAGAACTGAGTCCTTAAACAGGATATCTAAAGGTCAATACAGTGGATTCCTCAGGCTTTTACCTATTGATCAGCAATGGAAAGTTTAGGAGTAGAAAGAAAGAGCACTACAGGAATCCGTGAATAATTCAGTCTCCAGAAGTCAACTATAAGTTGCTCTTCCCATGCTCTTTCTGTTGTAACAGTCTAGCTAATCTCTACTTCAATATTAATGCTTTTCAAATATTCATATTAACACTATCTCTTGATATAAAAATTTTGAACCAGGATCTCCCTAAAAGGGAGCCTTGTGATGACTGAGTGTCTTACTACCCACTCCATTCCTCAAGAATATACCTCACAATAGAAAACTGTTTAAACTAATCATTCTTAAACTCTATTCAGTGTAAAATCAAATTCAGATTCAGTTGCGAAAATAAATTCATGCAGTTACTTTAATGTTTTGCTTTCAGTTTCTACTGAAGATTAAACAAACAAAAGACCACTTGAAAAACATTACTGAATATTCTTTTTAAATCTTTTTAAAGAGATGGTCTTTATATTGTTCAGGTTCTTCTGCAAAAGGATTCATGCAGATTCAGCATAGATAGGGATATGTTCTTTGAGAATTTAGAACCAGGAAAGAATTTATGCATTGAATTTCATCACATAATTAGAATTTATATCCTATAATGTTTTTCACATAGTCAGTGCTGCCTAAAGCTCAGATCTTAATTTAAAGCTCAAACTTGGTACTCCTAGATAAGTAGTATTAAAGAGTTCTTATTATACATTCAGAATATGTCATTTGACTTATGTCATATTAAGAATAAAGATTTCTGAGTCCACCTCAAAAGATTCTGATTAAACAGGTCTGGAATAAGGGCCTCAAATGTGCCTTTTTAATAAATATCCAAAGTAACTATGATGCCAGTGGCTCACAGACCTCATGTTGAGAAACATTAGCTTAATTTTAAATTGTGTCCTGCTTTTGAAACTTTGTATTTATCTATTTTTATAGTAGTAGCTTTATTATGTAATTATTTTTTATAGATCATCTTCATTATTTTCTAGACTTAAGCATTATAAAAATGATTTGTGCATCCTGCATAAATATAAACATTTATAGCAGGTCATTAATTTGCAACCAGTGGGGAAAATGTGGGTAAACATCTTTGTTTCCTAAGCAAAAGGACTGCTTAAACAAAATCGCATAGACCAAAAAAGAAATGAATTTCATTGCATCTAAATTAAGGATTTTTACTCAATGTAAGATACCACAGAAAAAGTTAAGAGATAATTGACAGAATGGGAGAAAATATTTGCAATTTCTGAAAACATCAAAGAATTACACAGGATATGCTATACATACCAACATGCACTAGAATCTACCCAGAAGTGAAGCAAATCAATAGGAAAAAATAGTAACCCAGTGGAAAATGGACAAAGAACATCAATAAGCAACATAAAGGAAAAAATATCAAAATATTAACAAGTATTTAATGAGCTGCTTAGGTTCATTGGTTATCAGAGAAATTAAAATCAAAACAAAAATAAGGTACCACCTTACATTTACCACACTGATAAACATTAAGGAGCTAGACACTGCTAAGGACTGGCAGGAATATGATGACGTAAAAATTCAGCTATTCTGAGAGCGATCTAGCTGTCAAAACTAACCAGCCTTTCTCTTGCCACGAGATTTTCCAAGGTAGGTATTAGACATCCATCTTCATGGTCACCAAACCACTAGGAGCTCAATTTAAGTCTTTGCTTTCTCCTTAAATCACCTTTCTCTTCTTGAGGGAAGACAGAAAACACATCATTCTTTTGTGGAAGGGTGTGAGAATCCAAGTACACTAACAGTCCTCTGTGAAAATTCTCTTTTGAAATCCATCCCTTGACCCTTTTGTACCCTCAATGCCAGTGAAGGGTTACAGCCATCTTCATGTTGCCTCTCACCTTCTCCCATCAATATCCTGTAACATGGACTCATACCTCTTCAGAATGTCGTGTCTGTTGACTGTGATTTAATCAGATTTACCATTCTCTTAACTATTGCAATTGCTTATATGGGTCCAATTGAAGAAGCAGATAAAACCAAGTGAAAAGAATTGAGTTAGTTTCTAGCTGAGAAGAAGGAAAGCAGATTCATGCTACCAGAAGTAAGTCAACTTTTACACCTCACCTAATACCTGAATATATTTGGGTCCCTTTTAGTTCTGAAAGTTCTGAGAGTAGGTAACTGTAATCCAGTTACCTAAAGCCTATGCAAAAATAACTATTGACCCAATTTCCATTCAAGTAAACACTGTGCTTGCATTCTCTCAGGAACATTTAAAAATTACAACTAGACTACAGAACAACCATTGGGAATTACCTGAAGTCTGGCTGGACAGAAGTCCTACAACTAAAGACAAACAGAAAAAGCAACCTCACGACTTGTAGGAGGGGAGGAGACAAGGAATGGGTGGTTCCCACACCCACTTGTGGCAATTAAAAATCAGGTGGGATAACTTGGTTGCAGAGGTCCCTCCGGGGACGCGAGGGGTCCCAGCCCCATACCACACTCCTCAACCCAGGATTCCAGTGCCAGAAAGAGAAGTCACCACAACTTCTGGGAAAACCAGTGGCTGTGAAAACCAGTTGAGATTGTGGCTGAATGAGAGAGAGGGTGAATGGAGTAACAGGTGTTCTTATTAAATGACCCACGCACAGACTTACTCATTGATGGACTCACTTGCTCTGAGTTTCAGCACTGGGGCAGCAGTTCAAACGGCACCAGTGACATACGAGGAGAAAGTGAATTGTCTGGCTTCAGGGAGAGGGCTAGAGGGTCAGCTTTCTCCCAGACAGAAGTGCTGGCAGACTCCATTGTTTCGTTGTTGAGCCCTCCTCCAACTCAGTGTACAGATGCAGGCAGCTGCTATATCTGGGTCTCCATTAACCAGCCTAATACTAGTCACTTCACCCTGGTGATTCTCAAAAATTCCTCCCCTCCGAACTTTCAGGCCCACCTAAGCTGCTTCCAGTGGCTTTTCTACACAAATGGCCTTGGATCACACTACAGATTTTCCTAAAATCTCTCAGAGGTTCACAAACCTCCAAAGCAGTATCTGGCCTCAGCATGCTCTGTACCTTTGCTAAGCAGACCTAAACCTGACACTAGCAGCAACCAGCCTCATTTTGCAGGTTAGCCTCCCCCAGGCACCTCAAGTCCAGCACACTGGCAACCATATGCCAATCACTTTGCGGCTCATACCAAGTAGCCCTGGGCAGGGCACAGGTAGCAGCTGACTTTGGCCTACAACAGAACCACTCCCAAGAGGCCCCAGAACCAACACACCTAGTAGCCTACTTCAGATCACACCAGAGCACCACTCAACCAATTTCACAAATGATATACCCAAAGGGCAGTCACCAGAGCCTAGCTACAGTGAATTCTGCACAACAGCTCCTTCATTGTAGTCACAGCCAGTCCTTACAACCAATCGGCCTAAGGATCAATCCTCTCACTGATATGCAAACAGCAACCGAGGCTCAGCTATAACAGGAGCTATAACAGGAGGGTAAACACAACCCACAAAAGGAACATACCTGGAGCACCTGGTCCAGGTGACCAAGGACTGTGCCACTGGGCCCCACAGGACACCTACTACATAAGGCCACTCTACTAAGACTGGGAGACACAGGAGCCCTACCTAATACAAAGAAACGAACACAGGGAAGCAGTCAAAATGGGTAGACAAAGAAATGCGTCCCAAAAGAAGGAACAGAACGAAGCTCTGGAAAAAAAAAAAAAACTAAAAATGGAGACAAGCAATCTACCAGATGCAGAGTTCAAAACATTGTTTATAAGGATGCTCAATGAACTTAGAGGAAGAGTAGATGAACTCAGTGAGAACTTTAACAAAGAGATGGAAAACATAAAAATGGAGATAAAAAACAAAAAAGAACCAGTCAGAAATGAAGAATGAAATAACTGAAATGAAGAATGAATACCTTAGGAGGAATTAATAGTAGAGTACATAAATCAGAGGATCAAAGCAGTGATTTAGAAGATAAGGTAGCAGAAAACACCCAATTAGAACAGCAAAGAAAAAAATACAAAAAAATAAAGATAGTTTAAGGGGCTTCTGGGACAACATCGAGCATAACGATGTTCACATCATAGGGGTAACAGAAGGAGAAGAGAGAGAGCAAGAAATTGAAAACCTGTGTGAAGAAATAATGACAGAGAATTCCCTAACCTGGCAAAGAAAACAAGAGATGCATGACCAAAAGGTGCAGTGTGTCCCAAACAAGATGAACCTGAAGAGGTCATACCAAGACACATTATAATTAAAAGGCCAAAGAGAGAATCTTAAAAACAGCAAGAGAAAAGCAATTAGTTACCTACAAGGGATACAAGGGATAAGAAAACAAGACTCCTACATATGAAAAGGAAGGGGATGGAAGAAGATATTGCTTTGATGAACCTAGAAGGTATTTAAGTCAGACAGAGAAAGATAACACTATATGATTTTACTTATATGCGGAATTTAAGAAATAAAAAGAACAAACTAATCAAAAACAGACTCACAAATATAGTGGACGATTTGGTGACAGATAGACAGAGGGGAGGGGAGTTTGGGGGGCTGGGAGAATGGGGTGAAGGGTTAAAGAAGTACAAATTAATAGCTGATGGATAGTCACAGGGATGGAGAGCATGGCATAGGAAATGCAATTAGCATTAATACATTGGCAATATAGATGTCTAACCAACATACTATATACTTGAAACTAATTAAAATTTTAAAAATAAATAAAATTTTAAAAAAAGATAAGGTAGCTAAATGGATATGAAAATAAGACCTTTATATATGCTGCCTACAAGAGACTCACTTCAGATTGAAACACACACACAGACTGAAAGTAAAGGGATGGGAAAAGGTAATTTATAAAAATGGAAACAAAACAAAACAAAAAAAGCTGGGGGATAGCAATGCATATATCAGACAAAACAGACATAAAAGCAAAAGCTATAACAAAAGACAAAGAAGAACTCAGTAATCCATTTCTGGGTATTCATCTGAAGAAACCCAAAACACTATTCTGAAGGGACATGAGAATCCATGTATCCATTACAGCATTATTTACAATTGCCAAGATATGGAGGCAACCTAGGTGTCCATCAATGAATGATTAGAATAAAAAACAGGTGGTACATATAAACAATGGATTACTCAGCCATAAAAAAAACAACTGCCACAACATGGATGGAGCTAGAGGGTATTGTGCTGAGTGGAGCCAGTCAGACAGAGAAAGGCAAATGCCATATGATTTCACTTACATGTGGAATCTAAAGAACAAAATAAACAAACAAAGCAGAAACAAACTCATAGATAAAGATAACATTTTTGATGGTTGCCAGATGGGAGGGGGCTTAGGGAGATGAGTAAAAAAAAAAGTGAAGGGATTAAGAAGTACAAATTGATAGTTACAAAATAGTCACGAGGATGAAAAAGTATAGCATAAGAAATACAGTCAATATTGTAATAACTACGTATAGTATCAGTGGGTACCAGATTTATCAGCGCGCTCACTTCATACGTTATATAAATGTCTAATCACCATGTTGTACACCTGAAATTAATATTATATTGTATGCCAACAGTAATTGAAAAAAATATTTTTAAGGAAGTAGCCATTGAACTTCAAGAGAAAGATAAGCACACATTTCTTTTAAAAATCACTACAGTTATGCTTCTGACAATATAGTTTAAAAATAATTATGTTTAAATTTTTTAAGAGTTTTAAATAAAACTTATGAATAAATCATAATTTACTGTTATGGATTTACTTTCAAAACTGAGGAACAGTGTTATAGTTCAAGTTTTTATGTAATACAGAGTATCTTTCTCCAAAGAAATGAGGTTCTTCTAATTTCAGGAAATTGGGTCAATTTCTCTATCTTACCAGTATATTACTAGAGGCTTATTGAGCAGTATCTCAAAGTGTGGGCAAGATCACATGTCTCAGAATTACCTGAGTTGTATTTAAAATATGCAAATTTCTAAGCCCCATTCCAGATATGCAAAAGCAGAATATCTGGGGACAGGACTCTGGGATTTTGCATTTTAAAAGCTCCCGGGTATTCTGAAGCAATAAACTCACAAGTAAAAGTACTTGAGTGCTCAAATAAAATGAAAAACCACTGCTTTGGAATCTGCATTTGTGAAAAATTCATCTTTTAATATGTACTAAATAGAATCGCTTCTCTAAATTTCTAAAAATCACCCACTACAGAAAATCCACTTGGTTTAAGGATTAGGGTTATGTACTAGAACCCAACAAATGTTTTATTCCCTGTGCCACCATTTCCCTCTGTGAATGATATCAGTAAATTATTTAAATTCACTGTGATAAATAGGATATACAGTAATTCCTTTTTCCTGCCTCAGAGGCATAGTGTGAGGTTAATTAAATAACAGCTGCAAAATACTTTTGGCTCCTTAGAGAAAAACATTATATAAAACATTATATTATATATGCAGCACTCTTTCCTTTCCTATGAAAACTGGGCTAATTGTTCTTGAAAAAGCCCATGGCAGAGAAAACAACCATGACACAGCTTTCACAAGCATTAAATTCACAAGGGTTAAACTTTGTCACAGTTCGTGTCAGACCAAGTGTTTCTATTGCTTCTATTCTTTGCACAAAGACCACTGCCATCTTGTGGAATTCAGTCATTGTCCTTATCTTGGGCTTCTCTTTCATTTGTGTAAAATGATGACAAGATAATTTGGAATTTCTGCTATTGAGGATTTGTGACATATATAGTCTTAGTCATCCTGAGTCCTGTTATCTGTGGACAGGAGGGCTATGTGAGACCACAGTGAAGGTCAGGTAGTGTTAATGGAAGGAAAAGCTTTATAAACAAGAGATCTCCCAGGGGCTTTGAACGCTACTTATCTCTCAAATAGGGCTTGCCACAAAAAACGTGCTTTTGTGTTTCATTATTGTCTGGAATCAGGGCTAAAACAGAAAAAATCATCACTGGTGATCTTTAAATCCAATGGTGATTGCTCTGGGAAAAATGTCATTCTATATTTGTTGTTTGTATTCGTTTGTCAAAAGAAGGAGAGAGATTGATTACAGAAAATAAAGAAAGTAAGATCACCAAACATCCCTGAAGTCTATCAAGTTTGATAAATAATTATCATATTTTGACAAACATGATGTATTTTTAAATCTATCTTACAAAGATGAGTTTTCATGAAGGAAGGTTCTGTTCTAGCTTTTCGCATATTAGTTGAAAGTCTTAAACATATACCTAGAGAAAATATAGCAAATGTCTTTAACTTATTCCTAAGAATTGCCTTAAGAAGTAATAATACTACATGAAAAAAACATAGTTTTCCTGAGCAGAAATACTGCCTTTTAATTCTATAAAGCAGGCATTCCTTGAGAACACACGTGTTTGGGTTTTCTTTATTTGCATTTTTTAAAAATTTTTGTGGCTGAGTTAGCCTTAGGCAAAAAAGTGAGTAGAGGAAACTTATATTTGATACGCTCATCTCCCCACTTTTATACCACCACCACTTCAAATATCTTCCCTCAGGTGGGAGCTTTCTCACCTCTGTCCTGAAGCCTAGTCATCGGATAACTGAAATTTAAGTCAATATACACTAAATGTTAGAGATGGAATAATTCACTCCACTGAGGAACAGGCATATCTTTGCATAATTAATAATCAGTCACTGCTTAATCTAAAAGATAGAATATCAAAATATAGATTCTAGAAAATTGGGCAGGAGAGTTTTTTTCTAGAACCTAAGATTTCATTAATATGAGCAGCTTATTGATTTTTTAAAGTTCAAAAAACACATAGGCAAGAGTAAAATCCTTTAAATAATATGTTGTCATCTTACCCCAGCATCAAGTCTTATCTCAGCACAGTTCTTAATATCCAAAAGAAATAAAAACCAAATGACTCAAAGTATCAAAGAATAATAGATGAGTTTACTGAAATATTCTGAAGAGGCAGCAAAAAGAGGAACAAGGAATATAACATATAATACAAAGACATTTTTCCTATAATCTGTTTTGGGTCGATTTTCCTCTTAACTTCATGAATTGAAGCAATTAATCCCCTAAATTTTCATCTTTCTGTTTCCATAAGCACCCCCAGCCTTCCGTTCCATTATTGACAACCAGGAGAAATATTTTCTGATGTGTGTGGAATTCTTAGTGTTCTAGCCCAGAACCCTGCAAATGACAACAAAAAAAATTCCCCTTAAAGGGTGGAGAGAAGATCAAAGACTACAAGTATGTATCCTTCAATAATTTTGCTCTGAGTACCATTTTATCCCAACCACGGCTGTTCCCATCCAGCTCACTTTAGAATAACAAGTATGCAAATAAGTGGTGCACTGGAAGACATTTTGCTCAGCTCTAGGTACATGGTAACTTAATGATCATGCTCATCCTGGAGAACCATTTCCCATGCAGTTGGCCTAGCAAACTCCAACTCATGCCTAAAGACCCTCTGTTAATGCACTGAAAACTGCTCTCTGGCAGAGATTGCTAGTTACCTTCTCCCTTACCCATTATTCATTTGTTTCTCAAAATAATAAAACTCTCATTTTTTTTTAACTGAAGGCATGACCACCCAAAAGAAAAAAATATATTTCCATTTCTCACTTACCTTTCAGTTAAATATGGCCAGAAACTAACTGCTGGCCAATGATACATGTGCTGCAAGAATGTGTTCATCTTTGGAGATGTGTTCTTAAGAGAATTCTCAATGGTTTCAACTCCCTCACTCTCTCTTTCCTGCTGTCTGGAGTGTGGATGTGGTGGGAACCATCATGGACCACACTGGGGATAGCAAAGCAACCAGAGAGAGGGAACCTAAACTTCAATACCATGGGATCACTGTATCAGCCCTGCAATCTTATAGCCAGAATGTCAGGTATGAGAAAGGCTGTTTCATTTATTTTGGGTATTGGTATAAAAACTCATGAGCCCACCATCATTTCCAAAAGCACTCTGTGTAGGCTTATCTTAAGACACTGATTTCTTTGACTCAATAAATAGTAGTTTTCTTACTGATAGACTGTAAACTCAGGGCAGGGTATCTTGTTAATGCCTGTATTCCAGTATCAGATACATTGTATATTTACAATAAATATTTGCTGGCTGGACAAAGGGATGGATAAATGAAATAGACCATTACGTGATTATTTTGTAGTCCCAGATTCAGATATTCTTACCTTATAACTTAAAGGAGTTTTCCAACTTGGGATTTGGGGCATAATATTTAAATTATGATGACAAAGAAATAAATTTTGGAAGAAAGAAATGCTATAATGGGTTTTATGTAGTGATTCTCTAAAATGAATGATATAAACACATACATAATTAATAATACTTATTTCTCAAGTGGGATTATCTTCTAATCAACATTCTTTCTTCACACAAAGTCCTAGTACCAGTACTGGTTCTGTTTTTATCTTTCTTACTTTTATCAAGGTGATCTTCTACTTGAAAGAGGTAGAAGCTCCAAATAAAACAAGCTGTAAAATTTCTCAGATTCTATCCGTACTTACATAAACCCAGTTTCTAATACACAAGGCATCTGGGCTCAACTGTTGCTACTGCTGCACTTTGATCATTCATCTACCTTCATCCCTTTGCATTTCCATGTTTGTGCATTGCTCTCCACTGCCCTGTGGGGAAAACTTCCTGACCAGTTAGGAAAACCAAACTCTTTATTTATATACTACAATTTGCACTTGGTATAGACTATACATCTAGGTTGAGTGGGCCATTTCACGCATGCTTTACTTACTCTAGTAGTTATGTCTCTTGTACTCTTATACTGTTGGTATCTGCTGATACTTCTACAGACCACAGTTTTCGTGCTCCAAGAAATAGCTCTCCTGTCTAAAGATGGTGCTCCCTTGCCTCCATGGCATAACTGAACTTTTCCACATTTTCCTGAACTTTCTGACTACCAGTAGCAATGTCTCCCATTCTAACTTCAGAGTTTGCTGGTCTGTTCATGCTTTTATTCTGTTTTTCCCTTGGGGGCTTTTCTTGATCTTCAGTTTCTACTGATCTTTTTGTTCTCTCCCTTTTCAGCAGGTTAGACATTATTTAGCCCTAAGAATCCATACATAAAGCATACCAGTCAGGAGAAGGACTTCTGGGAATATTTCTTCTACTCCATGTCCCTTCCCCATTTCCATCACTCCCCAAGATACACACACACACGCACACACGAACCCTCTCTCTGTGACCTTTCCCTGTCCTTTCAAAATTTCTCCCTTCCTCATCTACTATGGCACAAGGGTCAAATGCTTATGCTTATTTTGCAAAAGCTGCAGCTGGCATTCAAACTGCTGCTGTACTTGCAGAAAAGTCATTTTCAACATTTGTTCTCCTTTAACCCTTTCATAACCTACTTTATGTGGTTTACTGTAATTATTAAGACCTATAAAACATGAACTTATCCTTCAGAGATTTTATTCTAAGAAATACACACACACACACACACACACACACACACACACACACACCCACACACACGTATCAAAAAGTCCTCTTCACGTACGTAGTATTTTTTTTATTGTTATGGCATAAGGGTATGTTCACCTATTCACAACATGACATAACATTGTGCTAAGCATTTTAACTTATTTCAATCATCACTGTCTTGGAATTTGAAACCAAAACCCTGGCAAAATTGATTAAAAGGAGGTCTTAATAAGTTATTTTGTTTTCTGTTTTAAACAGATAATACATTTCAGATCTGGCATCTTTTATATACAAATTCACAACTGTCTGTGGCTGGGCAATACTTATCTTTCCATCTAATGAACTATTTTTTATTTTTTCATTAATGCCAGTAGTGTTTCCTTTAATCATGTATCTATAATGTACCAGATTAGCTATGAAAATATCTTATGCCTATCATTTAGAAACACTAGGAAAACCATATAGGTATGCACTCATTTTTCTCCTCAGCTAACTCACATATTATCAGCACCAAATTCTGATAACTCAGCTTTTTTACTGCCTCTTATACAGTAATTTGTCAAGCTCATAACTTTCTTGTTCCATTGTCTATTAGCTCAGTTCAAATACTACAGTTTGCTAGGGTTTACTCAATATAATCCTCTCAATTTTCCCTACTGAATTTTAGGTTTCATTCTTCAAATATCCTTCAAACTTCATTTCATGCGATAGTGCTAATACATTTCAAATTGATAGGCTTCAATACAGAAAAATAAATGGCAGGAGGTTGAAACATGACTTGAGAAGCTATTTGCCCACACCATTTACCAGAATACTAGAAAAAGAAACTGTGGGTTTGATCATTTTTAACTTTCTTTACAGTGAAACCATGGTAAATATTTCAGATATGTGTGCTATGATAAAGCATCATCTCAGGATGAGGATTATTAAATTACTTCTGTTTAGTAAAAGAGTATGTGCTAAGTGTCTTCAGCATGTTTTTTCAAGGCAAATACAGATGATAATGCTTTCTGACAGAAAAATGTTTAGGCATATGACACAGTCACAGGTATAAATAACCACTTTCCATAGTTTAATTGTATGAGTTAAAATGCTGTTACTTTCAGCCTTAAAAGAAAAAAAAGAAAACTCTTTAAAGCTGATGAAGAAATAAAACAGGCCCATACCATGGGTGCTTTGTGCTACGAGCCAGAGCGGGCAACCCGGAGGCAGAGAAACGGAGTTCAGCGCTCAGAAAGGTTGAAAGTGGTTAAATGTGATGGCCATGAAAGACTACTTTAAAATTGATGAAATGATTTTCTTTAATAATCTATTTTGAGCATATGTATTTTAATTCTGAAATTAAATTAAATTGAATTATTTCAGATGTATTTTCATTTTAAAATTGGAAGCAACAAAGTGGGAAGGTCAAGAAAGGTAGCGTTTGCCTTTCTAAACAGGGTACTTTTCAAGCAGCAGGCCCCACCTGAGAAGAAAATGAAGTAGAGGCCATGATCTCTACAGAGACCCAAACCAGCTGACTACATGATAGGATGATCAGATGGAGGGCTGAAACCAAACAAATGAATAATTGATAACAATATCAAATGAGTAAAATAGCAGGCCAAAAAGGCACAAGTAACTAAATTAGAAAGACAAGTCTAAATGCCTAAATCATTTGCTTTTTACCATGGTTACCTATTATTTTTGTTTAGAATTTTTATAATGCTTTAAATCACTAGGGTAAATTAGAGATATATTCTTCATCGATCACCACTCCCAGAGCCCTTGATATGCTGATTACGCTAACCACTTTTTCTATTAAAAATAAAGCTCAATAAAATCACAAGGGGATTTCAAAGTGCCCTTATACACGGTACATTCTGAGAACAAAAAGGGAAACTTCATCAGGTTATTTAATTAATTCATTTATTCATTAATATGTATTTAATGTCTAATTGATTTAGTCCCATGACAAAAACTGTTTATGTAGCATAAGCTAAATAAGTCCTTTAACATAAAAAAAAAACTATATTTTTCACTGTTTCAGCTAGACGTAAGAAGGTATGTTTTATTTTGTTTTGATGTTATTACTAGCTATAGTAAAAACGAAATTGTAACAATAACATTTCTAGAGTTAGTTGTGTGTGTGTGTCTATGTGTTTTTTAATTGTTTTAGAGAAGGACATTATAATTTGGATTTTTTATATTTCCTTTTCATCAGAAGTTCTTAAATAACTCTGCAAACACATCTGAAACTTTTTCTGAGTCTTCTCTTTATGTGAAATTACATAAATGTTTTCACTTATAGTATCATTCTCTATGTTTATTATTATTTGTAGTTTCTAACTTACAAAATATTTTTACTTTAACATAAATATGTCTTTTGAAAATTCATTTGGCAGCTAATCCCATTACCGATGTGTACATTATCAGCAGTACTTCAAGGGGAGAGCCATCTACTGAAGTCTTATCAAGATGTACATACATTAATTGAGTATTTATTGTGTACCTTCTCTGTGCCCAACATACTACAAGGAAACGAGGATATAAAATATGACACCATTCAGTCTACACCTGAGAAACACATGCTTTTATCAGTTACTTTGTATACATTGTATATTCAGATGCATATTCAGTCATTCATTTAATAGGTACCTGATGAAACAGTAGTAAGTGCCAAGAACTGTAGTAGTCCAGAATTAAAAATAAAATAATAAAAATAAAAATAGACATTCAGCTTCTGGGTGCTCATAGACTAGTAGGAGGAGATAGCTCTAATGTGAAAGCTCTATGATAACTGCATTAGGGAAATATGTCAAAGATACTGCAACAGCACAGACTAAAGATGATTAACTTCACCCAGGGCCATCAAAGAAATCCATACAACCATTGGGCATGCTTGAGGCAATATGCTAGACAAATAAGAAAAGGAGTCCTTGATTTTTTCATTCATTTGGGCAGCAAGTTTCCTAAAAGAATACCAACTTCAGACCACCCACCAACTAGCTCTGTCTCTGGGCACAGTTACCACTTGGCATCTGCTGAGATGTGCAGTGAGGGTATTAATTACTGCTCACCATGTGATTAATGTAGCTGATAGTTCTTGATGAGGTCAGTGTGTTTTGTGGATCTTAGATTAATGATTCCAATTTGACAGACAGAAAGCCACTAAATGGTTACCAGGTGGCAAAAATATTGTATTACCCTAGGCAGAACAGAAGAGAGTAACATAGCTAAGAAATCAGCTTACACCAGGATTAATTACTTGAAAAGTTTTCCCATATTTTCCAAATAATCTTAAACATAAATTCTAACTTTTCCCATTTTTATTCTTCAGAAACAAACCCACTTGTCAATGTTTTCAACCCAAAATCAAATAAATTATTTGAAGGTAAAATATAGATTCGACTTCACTGAAGCATGCATGGTGTGGGATATCAGTTTTATGCTGCATAACAAATGCCCAGCCTTTGAATGGAAGAGGCCACATAAATGTGAAGTAATCTAACCTTACTACTTAGATATTTATCCATTTAGATGAAGTACATTTATAAGAAGACATTTGGCAAAAGACATTTCCTGAGATTCTTCAAGAAAATTCTATTAATATGTTGTCTTAAACAAAGTACCTAACTTACAAAAAAAAGATAAAGGAAAAGAAACAGAAGTCAAGAGAAAAATCTGACAGAAGGAAATTGAATGGAATAGAGTTATATTTGTTTCTCATCTATTAAACAACAAAAATCTCAACATACAACTCTCTTAACATATTCCCCAGGTCATGGGGTCATTGAGAAAGAGACCATTCATTACTCTTATACTACTCCCAGCACTGAGCATGCAGTCCAATATAGGGGACTGAAAAATTTTACTGAGTTGTACTCCAAATCTAGAGTATGGAGTATGGAGACTTGACATGTATGGCACTGGGCACAAAGGACCTCAGCTTCCCATATCCAGTGCCCGTGAATGAGTACACGGAGACACAAGATGTGAGGATACAATAAAAACAGAATTTATAGTCACTCTCCTTAAGGACTTTAAAAAGCTCCTGAAGCAGGATGGCTGTCGGTAGGTAGGAATATTTTGTGTCCCAAGGACTGGAACATTTCACCTCACAATGCTTTCTATGTGTCCCACTCAAAAACCATGGTCTAACTTATGAGCTCTCTACTTATGCAACTTTTATTGTCATAAATAAGACTGCTAAAGTGTCAATAATATCTCATATTCTCAGCCAGAGTACTGTTCAAAGGTCAGTCGATCACGTCATTCCTTAATATGTCTAGAACGGTGACTGAAATATGATACTTCCACAGTGCTCACTTATATATATATATGCCATTGGAGAGGGAGTTCCCCTGAATGGGTGGACTGCTTGAAGCTTTGACAGGTGAAGTCTGGACAGAAGTCTTCCTTGGCTGGTAAATTCCTTGTAGTATGCATGGGCATTTATCATTGCTCCTAAAGCCTAAAAAGTACATTCAAAATAAGGATCGTTTTGAATGTTTATTGGATGCCTGTGAAAATCTTTTATAATAAATGTTGGGGAATGAGCATTTCTAGCTTGACT